>CAUYON010038546.1:0-21639 GCA_963573935.1 Arctocebus calabarensis
CTGGGTCAAAAATTAGATTAAGAAGGAAATTGCCAACTTTTTGAAACAAAATGACAATGAAGACATGAATTATCAAAATCTGCGGGATACTGTAAAGGCTGTCCTAAGAGGGAAATTTATAGCATTGGAAGCCTTCATCAATAAAACAGAAAGAGAGGAAGCCAACAACTTAGTGGATCAACTCAAGCAACTGGGAAAAGAAGAACAGTGCAACCCCAAACCCAGCAGAAAAAAAATAAATAACCAAAATTAGGGCAGAACTAAATGAAACTGAAAACAAAAGAATCATTCAGAAGATCAATGAAACTAAAAAGTTGGTTTTTTGAAAAGATTAACAAAAATGATAAACTTTTGGCCAACCTAACCAGAAAGAGAAAAGTAAAATCTCTAATATTGTCTATCAGAAACAATAAAGGAGAAATAACAGACCTCAGAAATACAAAAAATCCTCAATGATTACTACAAAAATCTCTTATTCCCAGAAATATGAAAACCTGAAGGAAATGGACCAATACCTGGAAGCACACCACCTTCCTGCACTCAACCAGAAAGAATTAGAAACCTTGACTTGACCTATGTCAACCACTGAAATAGCATCAACAATATGAAATATCCCTAAAATGAAAAGTCCAGGACCAGATGATTTCACATTCGAATTCTATCAAACCTTTCAAGAGGAACTTGTACCTATACAACATTTTCCAAAGCATATAAAAAGAAGAAATACTTTTCAACACATTCTATGAAGAAAATATCACCCTGATACACAAACCAGGAAAGGATTCAACAAAGAAAGAAAATTATAGACCTACATCATTAATGAATATCGATGTAAAAATATTGAATAAGATCCTAGCAAACAGAATTCAACAACACATCAAAAAATTTATACACCGTGATCAAGCTGCTTTTATTATAGGGTTGGTTCAACATACACAAATCTATAAATATAATACACCACATCAATAAAATAAAAAATAAAGACCATGTGATTCTCTCATCTGACTCAGAAAAAGCCTTTGATAATATCCAGCATCCTTTCATGATCAGAATTCTTAAGAAAACAAGCATAGAAGGGACATTTCTTAAACTAATAGAGGCCATTTACAGCAAACCTACAGCCAGTTTCATACTGAACGGTGTAAAATTGAAAACATTTCCACTCAGATCAGGAACAAGGCAAGGATGCCCACTGTCTCCACTGTCTTCACTGCTATTCAACATAGTAATGGAAGTCTTAGCCATCACAATCAGGCAAGAGAAGGTGATCAAGGGTATCCAAATAGGGTCAGATGAGATCAAACTCACTCTCCATTCATGATATGATCCTATACCTGGAAAATCCCAGGGACTCAACTTCAAAACTCTTAGAAGTGATCAAGGAATATAGCAGCGTCTCAGGATACAAAATCAATACTTACAAGTCCGTAGCTTTTATATACGCCAACAATAGTCAAGCCGAAAAAACAATCAAGGACTCTATTCCTTTTACAATAGTACCAAAGAAGATGAAATATTTGGGAATTTACCTAACAAAGGACATGAAAGATTTCTATAAAGAGAACTATGAATCTCTGAGAAAAGAAATAGCTGAAGATGTTAACAAATGGAAAAACATACCATGTTCATTGCTGGGAAGAATCAACATTGTTAAAATGTCCATACTACCGAAAGCAATCTACAGATTTAATGCAATCCCTATTAAAGCACCATTGTCACAAAGAGCTTGAAAAAATGGTACTTCATTTTATATGGAATCAGAAAAAAACCTCAAATAGCAAATACATTACTCAGAAATAAGAACAAATCAGGAGGTATCACATTACCAGACTTCAGGTTTTACTATAAATCTATAGTGATCAAAACAGTATGGTACTGGCACAAAAACAGAGCAGTAGATTTATGGAACAGAATAGAGAACCAAGAGATGAACCCAGCTACTTATCGCTATTGGATCTTCAACAAGTCTACCAAAGATATTCAATAGGGGAAAGACTCCCTATTTAACAAATGGTGCTGGGTGAACTGGTCGACAACCTGTAGAAGACTGAAACTGAACCCCAACCTTTCACCATTAACAAAAATTGATTCTCACTGGATAAAAAATTTAAACTAAGACATAAAACAACAAAAATACTAGGAGAGTGCAGGGAAAACACTTGAAGAAATCTGCCTGGGAGAATAGTTTATGAGGAGGATCCTCAGGCAATTGAAACAACACTAAAAATACATTACTGGGATTTAATCTAACTAAAAAGCTTTTGCACAGCCAAGAGCACCGGAAGTAAAGCAAACAGACAACCTTCAGAATGGGAGAAGATTTTTGCAGGTTATGCTTCTGATAACTAGAATCTACAAAGAACTCAAACTAATCAATAAGAAAAGAATAAATAACCCCAGCTCGGCACCTGTGGGTCAAGCGGCTAAGGCGCCAGCCACATACACCTGAGCTGGAGGGTTCAAACCCAGCCTGGGCCCACCAAACAACAATGACAGCTGCAACCAAAAAATGGTTGGGCGTTCTGGCAGGCGCCTGTAGTCCCAGCTATTTGAGAAGCAGAGGCAGGAGAATCGCTGGACTCCAAGAGTTGAAGGATGCTGTGAGCTGTGATGCTACAGCACTCTACCCAGCGCAATGGCTTGAGGTTCAGTCTCAAAAAATAAATAAATAAATAAATAAATAAATAACCCCATTTCTATGTGGGCAACAGAAACTTCCCTGATGAAGACAGGCGCATGGCCTACAAACACTTATGCTCATCATTCTTAATCATCAGAATCAAAACTACTTTGAGATATCATCTAACTCCAGTAAGATTAGCCCACATCGCAAAATCCCAAAACTACAGATGTTGGCATGGATGCAGAGAAAAGGGAACACTTCTACACTGCTGGTGGGAATGCAAGCTAATGCGACCTTTTTGGAAAGAAGTTTAGAGAACACTCGAGGAACTAAACATAGACCTTCCGTTCAATCCTGCAACTCCTCTACTAGGTATATACCCCAGATGATCAAAACTTACTTTACAACAAAGAAATTTGCACCAGAATGTTTATTGCAGCCCAATTCATAATAGCCAAGACATGGAAACAGCCCAAGTGCCCATCGATCCATGAATGGATTAACAAATTGTGGTATATGTACACCATGGAATACTATGCAGCCATAAAAAAGGAGACTTCACATCTTTTATGTTTACCTGGACGGAGCTAGAACATGTTCTTAGTAAAGTATCTCAAGAATGGACAAAAAAGTATCCAATGTACTCAATACTACTATGAAATCAATATCTAATCACCTACACACTCATATAAATGGCAAAACATAACTATAGTCCAGAAAGTAGAAGGGAAGAAGAGAGAGAGGGGAAGGGAATATAGGAGGAGGGAGGGTATTTGGTGGACCTCACCTAAAGTGCATGATGCAAGGTACATTTCAAAACTATTAAGAAATGAGTATAATTGAGATGGATGTGTTACTTAGTTCAATGTAAGAATTTCACATTGTATATTGAAGTAGTACCCTGAACCCCATGAATGCATCAATGTACAAAGTTATGATTTAATACAAATAAATAAATAAATAAAACAAAAGACACCAACTCATGTTTGCAGGCAAATACTCAGTGATCCACATTTCTCCTACACTACAGTGTAGCCTCCCAAGATACCAAAATGCAGACACAGGCCAAGTCTCAGTGGTCCTTTGCACAAGGACATTCCACAGACATGCACCTGCCTCCATGAACCTGATTACAAGGCCTGTGTTGCCACAGCTATGCCCTTTTCATAATGCCCAGCCTGAGGCCTAGAGCTGAGCTCACGCAGGACTCAAAACTATTCTCCCCTGGTGGCTCCCTGCTCCTCGGCCATTCACATCAGCAGCTTCAGTGAAGACTAAGGAGATGCTCCCCAGCCCCAGCACAGCCTGAAACTGCAGTTCTATGTCAGCAAGAGGGAAGTTGCTATTTGTAGCTGGATGTTTCAGGGACTCTAAGACCAGGATAACCAGGTCTGACTTTCTGCAAAGCCATATTATAGGCAGTTGGAGGAACATTAAAATTCCAGCCCCTACTGTGCTACTGTGTGACCTGTGGGGCAAGTCAGCAATCTTGTGGTCCATCAGAAACTCATGTGCGAACGCAGGAAGGAAACCTGCTCCCAATGTTCCTCCAGGCATGCCGAAAAGCAAGGCGAGTGAGCAATGGCTCTAAGGCGTTTCAGACATCTCCGTGAAAAGGCTGGCATGAAATCTGTAGTACCAGGAATTATACCTTACCCAGAAACTATACAGTTTGGCCAAAATCTCTCATTCATAAATACAATGTAAAATATAAGGCTTTAGCAATAATATCCTGTTGGGGAAACAAAGATGATTATTCGAGGTCTCCCATCCAGCATCCCAAATCATCCACAGTCCCTAACAGACAGCATATGATAGCAAACTAACTACTTAGGATGAGTAAAAAGTCTGGCAGAAAGACCACCTGGCAAATGAGAAGGGTGTAGTCAAGATAATAAAACATCTTTAGGTAACTCTGGAGGGTGAGAGGGTCTCTAAGTCACAGACTGCATGAGTAGAAGTGATCTCACAGACCACCTAATTTACACTCTACCCCTGAAGAGTTCACCAGAATCAGCAACTGTCAGAGAATTTAGATAATCCTTATAGAAGAACATTCCCCTGGTGATACAGGTGATCAGTCAGGATCTTATGTGACCTCCAAAGTGTCCTAAGGAAATAAGCGTAGTGAAATATGCCTAAACTATAGAAGTGGTAGGAGGCAGATGTGTCTGGCCCAATCACAAACTCTTAAAAAAAGTTGCTTTTCAAAAAAAATAAAAAAATTTAAAAATGCTAGTTTTCAGCTGGCTCATTAATTTTCAAAAATACACAAAAATAAAATAGCAAAATGAACTACACAAACACATCGGTCCACCTCCACAACACATTTGGCCAATCTTGTTCTCCTATAATTTCCCCCCAGGCATGGTATCATTGTATCCATAAATACTTTAGTTTGTAGCTCCAAAAGATAGAAAACTTTTTTTAAAAAACATAACCCCAGTACCATTATCACCATTAATAACATAAGAATGCCTTAATTTCATCTACTATCCCATCCTTGTTTAACTTATTCTTAATTTTCAAAAAGAAAATCTCTCTCTTCCAACAAATGTTGGTTTATTCTGTGGTTTTAAGATCCTTGAAGGAAATCAGTGTCCCTCTGCAGATTCCAGCACTCAACATGGCTATGTGTACAGATAATGCTGGAAAATGCTCATAAATTGCTCATCTCTCAAAAATAAAAGCCAAAAGTACTTCTTTTTATATGGATTCCAGGAAATGACAGTGAACCGATGCAGATATACACATTCAAAAAAAGGCCGCCAGCTTCCTTTATCAGAAACCAGGAAACCTCAAAGACATTGAAATCTAGGGATGCTCAGGTGCCTCCTGTAAAATGATGTAACGTTTGCATGTAACCAGTATCCTCCTGTATACTTTAAATCATCTCTACATTACAGTGTAACTGCTACGTAAATAGTTGTTAGACCATATTGATGTTTATATTTTATATTACTTTTAATGTTGTAGTTTTATATTTTATTGTTTTTGTCTGAATATTTTCAATCAACGGGTATATGAATCCACAGATGCACAGCTAGTGATGGGGAGGCCAACTGTATCTGACACATGAGAAAAAGGCAGGCTCGAATCAGGTAATTCTAAGATGCCCTCTTCCCCCTCCAGGTTAACATAGGAAGTTGGAATGCATCTCACAATCCATGACCCCTCAGGATGCTGTGAGCCAGGTGATGTCTGTGACACACTATTACCAGCCCACGCTCCAGCACTGAGAGCTGCAGGACGTATGTCAATGGCTTAGGAGAAAGTCCCAGAAATCCAATGAAGAACTCTTAATCCCTAGAAACCGAATCATGGTGGGAACGGAATGGATGGTGAATTGGAGAGTTAGGGAAAATCCCCAGAAGAGTCAATGGGTAGCTAAATCTACATAATTGCCAAGCTGTTGTAAGTGTCCAGAACCCACAGCTCTTAGTGTTTTCATTAATTTTTTGTTTCTTGTATTTCTTCTTTTAAAGAAATGCTACATCTCCAACATTCTTGGGGCCACAGTGGAAGACTCTGAAAAAAGCAGGCACTTAGGCTCAAAAAGTGACTCCAAGTGCTTATACTCTGAAGCCAAGTTTCACGAATACCTGACCCAATGAGTTTCACTTACATTTTCCTTTGCATCCATGAGTGATATATGGAAAAAAATCAATGTCTAAGTCTGAAAGAGCTCTTTCAGTAAGTAGAAAGTAAGAACCTTAACCGATAAGAAACCATTGTGTAACAGTTCAATGGACAGTGTATTTTTCTTTCCTAGTAATCCATAAAACAATGGCATGTTTGACACATAACAGCCTTTTTAATGTTGATCAAGAAGGTGTGTTCCAGACACAGGGTACCATCAGTGATGATGGAGAGTGAGGCAAGAGGATAAACTACCAGGAGAGCTTTCTGGCACAGCAGTTGGGGCAGGGAAAAGGCGGGAGGAGGGAAGGGGGTAGAGAAGGCCTTTCGAAGGTCACAGAGCCAAGATCTAGATCAAGATCGAGGTCAGTGGGCTGGTCCCACAGGCAGGAAGGATGAGGACAAGACTTCAGGGTGTCCCATGCTGAGCCAACTACCTCACCATCCAGGGCGGCACTGTAATGCGCCCACACGAGAGTCCTCTGCCCTCACTCAACCCTGATAACATGCTGCTCAATTTATGGGCGGCTCCAAAACACAGGCCTTTAATTTGCAACAGCTCCTCAAGCTCTCCTAGGGGCAACTTAGCTGGGAAAGAAAGACTCTTCATTTGAAGTGGGGCATTTTTCTAAGGCAGGACCCTATCAGGAAGAATTCGCTCCCGGGACTCACCTCTGAAGGGGACAAGAAACCGCAGCAGCCTCTCTTGAGTTTCAAGGCCTCGCAAACCACCTGTTCTTTGCTCCCAAGAAAATGCTCCAGCGGTTTTATCCAGAAATATATTGGGGGCATGGCACCAAACCCCATAAAACACCTAATGGCCCCTCCTAAATGCCAGTGGCCTCTGAGAAAGCAGCTGATGTGCTCACTTGAGAGCCACCAGGCCTAGAGTTTCCCACAGCCTCACCTCCACAGTGGCTGTGGGCAGTGCCATCCCATCCCCTTTTTAGCTTCCACAAATACTGCTGATGGCAAGGCCTCCACAGCCCCCGCAGCCCAAGAATGCCCTCCCTGTTAAAGCCCAGGTACCAGGCAGGCTCTGAGTCTTCCTCCCAAAGCCAATTACAGCCCACCCCTGTCACCACCCACAGCAGCTCCCCAGGCTCCCACCTCAGTGCAGACCCTGCATTGGCACAGTGCTCAGGGCTGGGAGGGATGGACTCGGAAAGCACTCCAGGAAGGCATGACGTTCTCCACCACACCTCACAATGAATGGCTTCCCCAATCCGCCCTGCCAGTAGTCAGCGCGGGAATCGAGAAATGTCATTTATGCATATTCTACAAGGCCGCTCAGCAAAAGACCCAGCACCTCAAGCAGTGGCAGGCTCATGCGGGGGGTACACACAACACTTCACCAAGATGTGTGTACTTGCCATCAAGGGGACTGTGCTGGCCAAAACAGATGACCGCAGATGTCCACCACTGGAAAACCAAAGGCAACAACCCTCAGGAAAGAAAAGTGGCTTGTTTGTTTAGCAAAAGAAACCAAAGGGCCTAGACCAGGCTGCACTCAGGAGCTTTTTCTGAAGCAAAGTAAACCTGTAGGATCACCTCCTTTTTTTCTTTTTCTTTCCTTCTTTCCTTCCTTTTTCTTTCTTCCTTTTTCTATATGTTTATTTATTCATTTACCCTCAGTAGAGAGCCTTGGCATCACAGCTCACAGCAACCTCAAACTCTTGGGCTCAAATGATCCCCTTGCCTCAGCCTCCCAAGTAGCTGGGACTACGGGTACCTACCACACAACACCCAGCTTCTCTCTGTTTTTAGAGAAGGAGTCTTGCTGTTGCTCAGGCTGGTTTCAAACTGTGAGCTGAAGAAATCCATCCACCTCGACCTCCCATTGTGCTAGGTTTATAGGCGTGAGCCACTTTAACACTGCAACCCACCCTGCACCCACTCCTCTCTCTTGTTCCATAGCACTTTGCATCTTTTTCCACACCACATACCTGGCTTCATAATGCTTCCTGTCCGCCTCTCCACACTCCCATGAGGACAGGGATTTGTGTCAGTCCTGTTCACTGGTGTACCTTCAGACACCCAAGCAGTGTCTGGGCAGGTAAACTAAAGGTAGCATTCCTGGCACCTCCATACTTAGGCTAATCCTTAAGAGCAATTACCCAAGGCCAAAGGTCAGGGAATTTTCACACTGTTAAGAGAACAAGGTGTAGGTCTACTCTGAGGACACAGCTGATCACTGGTGAACACACACTGACACACTCACTGTAACTCCCCAGGAGTCCTAACAGGCCTAACCTTCTCCCTGGAGGTGTGGGTGTGTAACCACCAAGACATCCCTCCTCCTGGAGAAAACTCACACAGCGGGCGCTCAAGAAATACTTAATCAAAAGAATGAATGAGAAGGCTCAGAGCCTGTCTTCAATTCTGCCCCTGTCACGGGCAGCTGAGGCCAGTTGTCTTCCGGACAGGCTGAGACCTGGAGGTTTAAGAACATAAATTTGGGCTTGGCGCCTGTGGCTCAATGGGCTAAGGCACCAGCCACGTACACCTGAGCTGGCGGGTTTGAATCCAGCCCGGGCCCGCCAAACAACAATGACGGCTGCAAACAAAAGATGGCCGGGCATCGTGGTGGGTGCCTGTAGTCCCAGCTACTTGGGAGGCAGAGGCAGAAGACTCTCGCTTGAGCCCAGGAACTGAAGGTTGCTGTGAGCTGTGACGCCACGGCACTCTATCCAGGGTGACAGCTTGAGGCTCTGTCTCAAAAAAAAAAAAAAGAACATAAATTTGATGGAGCTAAAGATAAAAATGAAGAAGAGATTAAACCAGACCAACTCTCCTATTAAAGCGTTCCTGTGATGGCATCTGCCCCACAATGCCTTGTAGGGACATTATACTAGGACATCGTCAAAGCAAGGAAAGGCATGGGAGGCCAGGGCGCGAGAAAAAGGTATGTCCCACCTCCCAAGCTGGCAGAATCCCTCAGCCCGGGGCTGCAGACAATCCTCCACTGCTTCAGAGGCCCAGGGAAGATTTCTCCCACGAGGCAACCCCACATCTGCCTCCGCCAGCTCAGTGATCTCAGCAAAGTCACTTAACCTGTCTGTACTTGTTTCTTTATCAATAAAATAGGAAGAGTAAAAGGGCTGCTACCAGGAATAAAACGAGACTGTGCTTGGACTGTAGCAAGTGCTATGAAAGTGTTTATTAAATTTTAAAAAATTAAAACTCCCATAGCCCTCCTCAGAGGCACAAGGAAAAGAAATGAAATCAAAGTGAACAGTGACCATGGCAGTGGTTCTTCACAAAAGGGGATGCTGTCTACCCTCCCCCCGACCCATACCTGGCATATCTGCAGGCATTTGTGGTGTTACAACTTGGTGAGGCTTGGTAAGGGGTGGGAAGAGGCCAGAGAGAGTGGCTAACACCCTACGATACTGAGGGCAGCCCCACACCCAAAATCCTCCAGCCTGCAATGCCCCAGTGCCACAACTGAGAAACACTGACTGAGAGCAACCAATGCCCCCAGAGCCTTTGTCTCTGCCCAAACACATGTCCTGATTTGGGCTCTGAAATTCAGTGGCTCTACCCCCACGCGTCCTGGCCCCTCCTCCTCCCTAGAAGTTAGGGACATGAAACACCTGGCCATGGCAGGCCAGGTGGCAGCTACAGTGGCCTGGGAAGGACTTTCTACTCCATGGGAGCTCCAAGGCAGCAGGGGAGGAAGGGACAGTTCCTCAGGACAGGCAGCCCAGCAAAGGCGGGCTGAGCTGTGAGTGGGCAGCCCATTTCCCAGCCCCCAGCCGGTCACCCCTCAATAGTTTTTTCACAAGAGCTGGCCTCTGAAAGACACACACCTCAAAGTCTGGGCAAGTGTTTTAAATGTAAGCTCATAAGCGAGACTTCATGTGACAGTTTCTGTTTTTTCAAACCCAGCCCTGAGAGTCCCTGCCATCTCAGTGAGCCTCTGAGCAAGATGAGTCTGTGCCTAACTGAGTGCATCACGCCCTGTGCTGTGAAGGCCACCTGCTTAGGGACAGAGCACTGAAACAGGGGCGGGGCCTCCACCAGGGAAGATGAGTTAGCCTCTGGAACCTGTTTTGTTTTGTTTCCTAGAAACAGGCACATGCTCTACAAATTAGAAAGGTGGAGGTGGCTTTCCAACTCGACAGGTAAAAAAGGCAGTGTTCCGGCACCTCCACACCTGGGATTAATCTTTACGATTAAGCACAAGGACAAAGAACGGGGAACTCACACTGTTAAGAGAGCAAGGTCAAGTTCTGCTCTAAGGACACAGGTGATCACTGGCAATCACATGTCGATGCGCTCAACATTATTCTCCAGAGAGGCGCACCCTACCCAGAACATCAGAGGGCATGGGCGTGTAATGTCAAAGCTCCCTCCTCCTTAAGCAACTTCACTGACAAGGCAGTCTAGAGGCAGGGACCCAGGCTACAACAGTGAAAGGATTCCAAACAGCAACAGAGAATCAAAGACTTACTCAGGGGGATGGGGACCTTTCAGATCATGGAAATGAAACCAGGCCTCCTTTGATCCAAGTGCTGTATTTGCGGGGTTGACAACCAGCACGGTTAACTAGTACTGTGACATGGACACACACGTGGGTTCACGAGGCCCCATGGTGGCAGGATTCAACCCTTTAAGTGCTGAACATGGGAAAGGGATTTCAAAGGAGAACTAAGGTGATTAGGGTGGGGGGCCCTCCAGGGTCTCAAGATCGCAGCATATTTAACAATCAGCATGGAAGTATGTCACTATTACGTCTGCCTGGCACAGCTGTGGGGGGTGTGTTCCCATCTGCATATCTCTTTAGCCTGTACATCTCAACATCACCCATTCAACAGCTTTCAGAACAGGCTTCACAAGGAAAAAAGCAGAAAAACCAAGAGAGAGCGTGCTTGGCAGATTTGCCTGTTTTCTCAGCATATGAATTCTGCTGGGCCCACCAAGAGACTTCACAGGTTCTTCCCAGGAATACCCTGCCTCCTTCCTTGGTCTCAGCCAGAACTTCACACTAACTCCCGCTTACACCTGTATCTCTTCCCCAGGGCAGCCTCACTCCCACCCCACCCATCCACTAACCCACTGCCTCTGGATTTGCTGATACAAGTTAGGCAGGATGGCTATCTTGCCCACTTTACCCCTGAAAGTGGCCTCTTCCCAAACGGACTTCTCTCTCCCCAAAGATCCGAGAAACAGGAGAAGTACCAATGGGAATATATACATGTGTGTCTTCCCTCCAGCCCTGCAATCATTTTTCCAATCACCTCTCACACACCTCTTCCTCGAATCCAAATGGAGGCCCTCCAGTGACCAGGAGAAGGAGCGAGGGTGACCCACCCCAGCCCAAAGTCTGAAAAAGCCTGGGCAAGCAGACCCCTCAGTGCTGGGCAGAGCAGCTTCTTTTTCACTCCTTGCTAGAAGGTCTAGGGAAGAACTTACTACTTTTGTAACAGTAACAATCTGTTTCCATTAAGTTTGAGCACCCGGAGGCAGCCACAAAATAACTCCAGAAAAGGGAAACTTTATTTTCCTTAAGAGAAAAGTTTATGTTACAGTAGCACTTGTCAGACTCTCTGGTTGCAGTGTTTTCCACGGCTACTATTCCCCCTTAACTTTAAACTCTCATTTCAAATGGACTTTATTTAAATTCCAAACAGACTGAAGCAAGGCATATGGGTTCCCCCTTTCACACCCACCACAGATATGCTCCGGTGCGCAGATACCCATAACATTGTGTGGCAACCTCACTCTGAAACCCAAACCATGCACACCCTCAGTGATTAAAGCCACCCCCTTTCTCAACACTAGGAGCAAGGCTGCATAGAGTGGGAGCCCAGAGCCCATCTCCTCACCACAGGAAACCCCCACTCAGGGACACGGTCACCAGCAACATTTCAATTATTCAAATGGCAGTGCAAACTGCACCCCCACCCACCTTCTTACTGACTGCCACTAATCGGGCCTCCAACACCACACCTGGGTACAGGAGAACTGGCATGGTATCCAGATGACTTTCCAAAAAGTCAAACTGAATCGAATTAAGGTTCATAGCACAAACTCCAAACAAACCAATCTCAAAAGTGTGGATGAAGGATAGAAAAAAAAAAAAAAGAAAAGAAAAAAGAAACTTTCTAGAGCACCATTTCTGGAAACAACTTCTAAGAAATTGAGAAGAAAGAAGATTCCTAGTTCACTAAATTGTCAAGGGGACATGTAGGCTCCCCCCCACACACACTAGTTTTTTAATATCCACTATTTTATAAGCACCTAATGGCATTTAATTCTCCCCAAAATGCCACAAGGTAGGAAAGATTATCCCTCCTATAAAGATGAGCAAACCAAGGGGCAGAGAAGTTCGGTAAATCAGTAAATGTCACTAAGAAGAAAAAAGTAGAAAGACTTCTTGTCTTAGTGCCAAGAAGTGGATTTGGGCCATCTGCCTTCACGTGGATGTGTACTACCTGCTCAAAACGCTACTGGTTCCCTATGATCAACCAAATTAAGGAAGAGTAAATCAGCTTAGCATGTGACGTCCTCTACAATGTAGTTACAAATTCCTCCAAATGTACACCCTGATGTTTTCCTACATGAGTACCATGTCCCAGCTGCATGTGGTCCTTCACCATTCCAAGAAGCAACCTGCACCCTCCCGTGCCGATGCTTCCCACAAGATCCTACCCAAAGTCCTCCACCCTTGGACTCCCAGGCAAGGGCTGCAGAACCTGTGCCAGCTCAGGGAAGAAGGGTGATGGTACATGGAAAATGAACGAGCCACTGGGCCCTGGGCCATGTTCCTCCATTCTCCCTCACCTCTGTGCATTAGGGAGCACAGAAGGTCTTGGCTCCACACTCTTGCAACAGAGATCATTCCTCACACGCTGGAAAACCCTTCCCTTGCCATCCTACACAGCCACACTTCACCCAGAGGCAGCTTCATTTCCACAGAAATCCCTTCCTCTTTTCTGAGGCTCCATCCACTGCCAACAGACCAGGGTCCAAAGGAGACTTAACATGATTAAAATTTTAAAGCATTTAAGATGCTCAAAGAAAAGGCGTCCTTGAAGTGCAAATCATCAATTTAGAAGGAAATAGCAAAATATGGGGGAGGGGAGTTATCCACAGAAATGTAAATGAAATGTAATTTTAAACAATATTATGCATAAGCTGCTTTAACACACATATCCTGAACCTCAGCACTGAATTGAGTGGCAAGGCCAAAGTTGGTTTTCAGCACTCACCGCTGCTTAGTTTAGTAAATCTGCAATCAGAGGTGAGCTGGTTTTCTGGGTTTTGCCAAATGGAGAACAGTTCTGTGATGAGTTATTTAAAAGGCAGGGCGCACAATGACAAGCCCAGGTTGGGCTGCTGAAACAGCAGAAATCCTGGTTGGAGCCCCGCAGACAATCCCCAAAGTTTAATACCGCAGCCCAGTACTCTCGGTGAAAAAACGTCAGGGTGTGGAGAAATTGGCTAAACATGGAATGAGAGACCTGACTTGAACAGCATAAAATAAAAGAAATATAAACCCATTTACCTCTGGGGGGGAAACTCCATAGCTAGTATTTAAATTTCACTTTCCCATGTCTGGCGCACTGTTTTTCCTGAGAGTACTTTAAAGGCTAAACAAGTCAGCCACAAACTTTATTTTATCATGAGGATGAACTAAATTTGGAGAGGCTTCTAATGTCCAAATCCACTAAAACAATTCAAGAGGGCAGAAATAGGGCAGCGCCTGTGGCTCAACGAGTAGGGCACCGGCCCCATATACCAAAGGTGGTGGGTTCAAACCCAGCCTTGGCTGAACTGCAGAAACAGAAAAATAGCCGGGCGTTGTGGCGGCCGCCTGTAGTCCCAGCTACTCGGGAGGCTGAGGAAGGAGAATCGCCTAAGCCCAGGAGGTTGGAGGTTGCTGTGAGCTGTGTGACGCCACAGCACTCTATCAAGGGCAATAAAGTGAAACTGTCTGTACAAAAGAAAAAAAAAAAAAGAGGGCAGAAATACACAGTTTTCCTATAGATGAGAAGTTCACGACAACTCAGCAACTCAGCCCTCCTGCCTTAGGCTGTCTTCCTTTAACATCAGCGTCTGCCACACTAAGCTAATAAGCCCCTCACTGCAATTTCAAAACAGGTGCATTTCTGTACCTCTTCCTCAACTGACAAATCAATAAATCACTCTAAGGGCTAGGATTAAATTTTATAATTCATTGACAGAAAAAATAGAATCCCAAATTGCCAATCCATGTATAATTGTTCATTTCCCCCAACTTTTTCTACATGGTCTCTGTACCTTTCTATACTGCCACCAGGCCAAGAGGAATTCTTAGATTTTTTTCCATTAAGAATCACACCACAGAGGTGTCTGAAACCCTTGAAAGTACCCAACAACTGAAGCCCAGCAGAGTAAGCCACCAGCTAACAGCACATGTGCTGCTTTAATCACTGTACAAGGAAAGGGAAACAAACACCAGGGTGATTTGTGTTTCGTTCTCTTTGCATAAAAGGCAAAATACTTTGCCAGGTCTCACTGGTACACCAGGCTATGTGGAGTCGCCAAGGGACAGTTCATTAGGAAGTAAAGTTTTAAAAATCATCCCAGTTAAACACCACCATAGTTTTCAA
Organism: Arctocebus calabarensis; assembly: GCA_963573935.1. Lineage (NCBI taxonomy): Eukaryota > Metazoa > Chordata > Mammalia > Primates > Lorisidae > Arctocebus > Arctocebus calabarensis. The sequence goes on from CAUYON010038546.1 coordinate 14,863, forward strand.
AGGACTGCACCACTTCCATTGGCTGCAGGGTCCTCACTGTTCAAGAGCAAATGGGATCTTCACGTGTGCACATAACTAACAGAAAGCATGGCTAGCTAAGAGTTCCAAGCCAGCTCAGATGCAAGCTGGGCCAATGCACCACATGAAAAGACTTTTCACGTGAACTATCCCAGAAAGCCAGTGAGACTTCTACTCCACCTATACGTTCAGCTGGGAATGAATGAACAAGTGAATGAAGCCTGGAAGGGAATCTCGAAAGCAGACTCGGCCCTGGGCCGACATGTAGGGTCTGACTTCAGGGCTTAAGTCTGTCCATCCAGTCAGCCCCGTTGGGTTTGCTCCAGGATACAATTCCCTTGTTCCAGCCTAACCCGTGTTCCACTTCGATGCACTCAGAATTTCCTGGGTTTGCGGTGACACTAAACGTCACAGGAATGAGAAAGACATGATTTTGGAAAAGACAGCGCTGCTTTCAAAGACGATTAGCCAGTAAAGCACCACAACCCCCTCCCGCCGGTATGTGCACGCGCCGGGCGGCGTGCAGCTGCAGGACCGCGCCATCTGGGCCCCTCTCGACGCTCAGTTTCCTCCAGAACGCCCAGGGCTGGAACGGGGACGTGGAGCCGCAGAGAGGCGCACACCATCGCCACAGCCTCATCCCTCGGCTCCTGGCAGCATGCGGAAAACACACCGCTAGGAGAGGGCTCCATGCGCGTAACGGGGAGTGGGACGCGAAAAGGCCGCCCCGGAGGCCACGTCGGGACCGCGCGGCGGGGCAAAGGGGCGCGGTGGCCTCCGGTTTACACTGGCCCAGGGTTTTATTCTGCACGGGGGCGGCTGCGCCCCCGCCCCCTAAAGAGCAGAGAAGGTGGCAGAAGCCTGGAACCCACACCCCGCGGAGTGACAAGGGGCAAGAGGGTGAGGCTTTGCAGCCGCTTGCTTCGCTGGCTTAAGGGAAACTTGGAGTCCTCTCCTCTACACACGACGCGCCAGAAAGGCGGCCGCCTCTCCTCTCCTCCGTACCCGCTTTGTGTTTCCCAACACCCCCATTCCGAAACTTCCAACCGCAGAGGATGGGCCTCCCCGAGGCCGGACAGGACCCGCATTGCGAGAAGCAGAGAAGGGCGACGCGCACGGGCTGCGGGGTGGGCGAGAAGGCTGCGCTGGGCCGCGCTCTCCGGCCGGCGGGGAGGCCCGGGGCGGGGGCGGGCGGCCGAGCAGGGGTCTGGGCCAGGGACACGGGCACGGCCGGACAGGGGGTGCGTGTGGGCGGTCGCAGGGGCCAGGCCGGGCTGGGCAGGGCGTCGCACTCACCTTTCTGCCGGCGCCGCCGCCAACGCCCCCGGCCAGCGCGGAGCCGCCCCCTGAGTACATGTAGTAGGCGATGCCTAACACCCACAGGACGGCGAAGCACAGCAGCAGCCGCGAGCGCCGCCGCATCCTCCCAAGCCGGCCGCCGGCCGCAGCCGCCGCTGCCTGCGAGTGCTGCCTGGGCCGGCCGCGGGCGCCGAAGGGGGCCGGGGAGGAGCGGAGGAAGGGGAAGGGCGCGGCGGCGGCTCCTCCTCCCGCGGGGGCGCGCGCTGGGCGCCCAACTCCGCCCCGGGCCGGAGCGCCGCGCGGCGCCAGAGCAGGAAGCGGCGGCCTCGGAGGCGGCGAGGGTCAGGGAGCAAAGGGCGACCAATCGGCGGCGGCTGCGGGGGCCGGGCCGCGGGCCGCGGGAGGGGCCGGCAGCGTCTCCATGGCTGCGGCGCCCGGGCTCCGGCGGGAGGGCCTCCCCGGAGAGCGCCCGGCGCGCCCGCCCCTCCCCCACCCGCTGAGTGGCAGGTGGCTGCCCGGGTCCCGGAGGAGCGCGCGCACACGCGCACGGGGGCTCTCGGTCCCTGCCCGTGTTGTCTGTCACCTCTTCAGTCCATGGTCTTTGGGATCACTTCATACCCTTAACAGGCTCACTCTTATTAGTCGACTGACTTGACTCTTTTGGTGTAAACTCCTCTCTTGGACTTGACTTTGGTACAGTTTGTTACTAATCTTACGACAAAACGTCTCTGACCCCCTGCTGTCAATGTATTTATTTAGACAGAGGCGGGGCCTTGAGATAGAAACTGAGAAGGCGATTTTCAAAGGAAGTTTATGGAGTGAACAGAGCTCCTAATAGCAAAGGTGTTGCTGTTTTAAATAAACATGAAATGAGTAGGAAGGAAAGTAATATATATTCATTAAATCTTCCTTTCAGTACACAAAGCATCTCCATACAAGAAAACATCTCTCTGTAACAATCTGTGTAACCTTGGTGATACCCTTGTAACAAGCAAAGTTTCCAGAGTTCCTAAGAAATGTTACTTAATACTTGATGTATTAAATGTTTTAGGGATCTTCCTAGTCTAAAGGATAATGGCCGCTGTTTGAATGTAAATCTCTGTCCACATCCTCAACAAAACAAAAATACAAACAAACCTTCAACATTACCAAGGAAGCCGTGAACTGAACTCTGAATTACTTCAGTAGAAGAAAATAGGAAAAAAAGACGTCAAATTCCGGAGTAGCTCCCTCCACTCTTGCCGCGGACTTCAGGGAAGCACAGGCTTGTCACTTCTAAAAAGACAGAGGCTAACACCAAGGACTGAACACAGCTTGGGAACTTTATTGATCAAGGAAAGAGATTTGAAAAGAAAATGGGAACTTTATTGATCAAGGAAAGAGATTTGAAAGAAAATGGTAGCAACCTTGAAAAAGCTTTGCTTCTGGGGAAAAGTCAGATAAATAGAAAAAAGGTAGTGCCCTTGGAAGGCCTGCCAGTGAAGGAACAGAAGGAGTCAGAAAGAAAATTAAAGATCTGTAGAAATAAAACAGAAGGCAGATAACCCCTCTCCCAGACACCAATGTTATCTACTAAAAACTACACTTCATTCTTGAACTGGGAATCCTGCCTCAAAACAGAAAAACATGAAATCAATTCCATACAAAGAAAACAGAAAATTATCACTTTTCCAAAGATGAAAAAGTGAATCACAACAATTTGGCTGATGAAACCCACCGCAACAAAAAACCATGAAGCATAAGAAAATTGTAGTATCATACACCAAACTGCCCAAAGTGTCATGTGTTTGGACATACATACACACATGAATATGCAATTCAAAACTAAGAAGAGATCAGACCAAAAAAATGAAAATAAATGTTAGTAAGACTTGGTTGAGTTCAGGAAAAAAATTGAAAAGAAAGGCAAAAAATTGTCCCAGAAACAAAGAATAATTACAAGGTTCCCAAGGGAGAATACATTCAAAGAAAATACATAAAAGAACATTGAAGAATAGCAACAAAACAATTAAGAAATTGAAAATAAAATAAAGACATAAAAGAATTCAGAGAGAAGTGATTGAAATGAAAGCCAGGAAAGAAGGGCCAAAATACCCACAACTAGAGTCACTAAAGCAGAAATGCCAAACAATGAAACAAAATTAAAACCCCCAAGAAATAATCCATGAATAAAGAAAATTCAAATCTTATATCAAATATATCCGGAAAAGAATGTTATGGAATAATCCACTCCAAAATATATCTTAGTAAAAACTATTAGATTTTAATAGTAAAACAGGTCAAATTATTTATAGAGATAAAATTTAGGCTGGCATCAGATCTCTTAAGAGCAACATGAAAAGCAAAGTAACAATGGCGCTGCATTTGTAAGAAACTTAGGACAAGAAAGTACCAGCCAAGGATTTTTATACCTAGCCTTGGTAAACTGATGTGAACTAAGCACAAAAATTTAGAGAACACCATACACACAGGCCTTTCTTCGGAATCTTAGACAATGAGCTCCCTCCAAACAAGAGATAACTAAGGAAGCCAGAAAAATGACTGATGGAGAGATTTCCATCCATTCAACAGGCAGATTAGCGTATACACACCAAACTTTCTTTTTTGTTTTATTTATTTATATATTTATTTTTTAAGACAGCGTCTCAAGCTATCGCCCTGGGTACAGTGCCATGGCATCACAGCTCACCGCAACCTCAAACTCTTGGGCTTAACGATTCTTTTGCCTCAGCCTCCCAAGTAGCTGGGACCATAGGTGCCCACCACAACACCTGGCTATTTTTGTCATTGTGTTTCAGTTGTCATTGTTGTTTTAGCTGGCCCAGGCCAGGCTCGAACCTGCGAGGTCGGTGTATGTGGCCGGTGCGCTAACCCACTGAGCTGCGGGTGCCTCCCCACGCCATACTTTCTAATGATGCAGAGCAGGAGAAACAAATGCAGGGGAAGAGAGAGGGCAAAGGGAAATGGAATCATATCATCGACTATTATATTGGTAGTAGATGAGAATGAAAGTACCATATAAAACTCACAGACCAGGCATTAAAATACTACAAACAACAACAAAAATGAACTAAAGGTAATATAAAAATATAAATAAAAACCTAACCACTAAAATGAAATATAAATATTCCCAAATATTGGAAACCCTACTCCAAAGCCCTAAAAGAAAAGTTCTAAAAATAGCAAAGAATACACCACCAAATTGAGAAAGGATACACGGGAAGGGTAGGGCTAGGAGAACAGCTTCTCAAGGAGACCCCAAGGATACACCTGCAGTGTTCTCTCCATGGAGATTCAGCTCTTAGGAACTTGTAAACTTAACTTCTTGGGACCTGGAAATTTCCACTTCTGTGAAATCCTATAGTTCTGTGGGCTAGAACAGCATCTCCCACTTGATTCAAACCTCTGAATGAAAAAGGTACCTGTGGGTTGGAACTTTTTGACTGGAAATAAAAAGGGAAAGACCAAGCCAGTCAGGGAGTGCGGTCATCTTGAATTCTTCTATGCTATCCGCTCCGCTGGCTGAAATGAAACACTTCCTCTCATAAACATGGTGTTTGGGTGCTCTTTCTCTCCATTAGGCCTTGTCTTCCTGCAACAAAATAATAAAAGGAACACATTAACTATAGCACAACACATATTTGCCATATCAATTTACAAATAGGCTTAATTTGCTTTTTAAAAGAAAAGATTTTCAAAGGTGATTATAAAGGAAAACCCAACTCTAAAAAAACAGGAGGTATGATCCTGTAACAAATAAAGCAGAATAGACCAAAAAGTGTTAAATGAGATATAGAGGGGCAATTTATAGCAAAAAGCTCAACTCCCAGTGAACATATATCAATTATGTATCAGTTAGGATTTAATCAGAGAAGATAAGCATTATTGATATGGCATAAGGGATTAAACATTATACAAAGTTAAGCAGGGGGGAAAAAGGTTATAGAAGTCTATTCCCATTATCCATGAGGGCAGGCCTAGGGTCACTATGGTTTGCAGCTCTGGCAGTCAGAAGAAAGGTGAGATGGGGCAAACTAAACAGAGTGGAAGCCTGCAAGGTTAACGTGGATCCCATGAGAACAACTGGAATTCATAAGGTTGAACTGGAGTCTGCCTCCCATGTGAATTATGAAAACCAAACAAAATGAAACACTCAGGGAAACACCACTTTGTCCCATTAGGATAGCCACTATCTAAAACATTTTTTAAAGATAGAAAATAATAAGTGTTAGCGAGGATGTGGAAAATTGAAACCTTCGTGCCTGGTTGATGGGAATGTAAAATGATGCAGCTGCTGTGGGAAATGGTATAGCAGTTCCTCAAAAAATGAAACGTGGAATTACTCTATATGGTCCAGCAAATTCCATTTCTGAGTATATACCTAAAAGAATTGAAAGGAAGGAATTGAAAAGACAGGTGGTTGTATGCCCACATTCATAAGCCACATTATTTACAGTAGCCAAAAAAATGGAAGTAGCCCAAGTGTCCATCATCAGGTAAATAGATAATATGTGGTATATCCAATCAATGAAATAGTACTCAGCCCTCAAAAGGAATAAAATTCTAACATGGACGAATCTTGAAGACATTACACTAAATGAAATGAGCCAGCACAAAAAGGCAAATGTTGTGTAATTTCACATATTTAAGGATCCTCGGGCAGTCAGACTCACAAAGACAGAAAGGAGAATGGTGGTTGCCAAGGGCATAGGGGGAATGAGGAGTTAGTGTGTAAAGGACATGGGGCTTCGGTTTGGGATGAGAACAAAGTTCTGGACATGGATGGTGAATGTACTTTAATGCCACAGAACCAGACACTTAAAAATGATTAAGATGATAAATTTTATGTTATATATATTTTACTATAATAGAAAACCGCACATGATAAACCAGAAGAAATTATTTCTGCACACATCATAGATAAAAGGATAATAATCCCTGATATCCCTGTATAAAGAAGGTAAACACTGAGAAAAAAAAATCTTACAAAAGTGGTCAATATTATAAGCAGACATTTGATAGTAAAGATCTCAAAGTAGTTCATAAACATATGAAAAGACCATCAAACTTTACTCACAACAGAGTTGCTAATTAAAACTGCAGACATACTATTTATCTCCCCCCATCAAACTGGCAAAAAAAAAATCAGAAGTTTAACAAAACATTTTGTTTGTAATACTACAGAAAAAAATAAAGAGGTTTCAGCAAATAGATATAGTGATATGTTATTAAATGAAAAAAATTAAAGTGCAAAAGAGTACATATCATATGTTCCTTCTTCTGTAAGAAAAAGGGGAAAATAAGAAACATGTATCTGCTTATTTTGGCAAAACACATACCCTTATATGCAATAGGTGAAAACCAAAAAACAATGAAATCACCTACAAAGATACAGGAGAGGGATGGCTTGGCACCTGTGGCTCAATGGGCTAAGGCGCCAGCCATGTACACCTGAGCTGG
>CAUYON010038551.1:0-28838 GCA_963573935.1 Arctocebus calabarensis
TAAATAATTTTATTGAATCATAATTATGTACATTGGTGCAATCACAGGGCACGATTCATATACATTCAGAAATATTTTGATCATACTGTTACAGATATCCTTCATGGCATTTCCTTGATAAGGTAGAGTAAGATACAGATGGTTTTTAAAACAACAAGATTAGATGAAATCAACCAGGACTGAGTACATATATTAAAGATGAGATTTAAGAGCAAGGCATAGAAAAAAATCCATAGAAGTTGGAGAGGTAGAAGTAAGCAGCAAGTATAAGGTTGATGGAAAAGAGGTGAATGAGATGCCCTGAAATCTAAGCAGAGAAATTTTTTAACAGAGGAGAGAGGGATCACCTATATCAAAGGCTGTGCAAAGGTCAAGTAAGATAAGAAAAAAAGAAATAAAAATTGGATTTAAAATCTATTAGTTTAGTTCTTTGGTGACTTCAGTAAGATTAGTTTCTTTGTGGTGATATATAAGAAAAGAAAAACCTGATTGGAATGGATTCGTGAGACAAGGAGAAGAAATTGGAAGCACCAAGTAGAGAAAACTCAAGGACATTCATAGTAAAAGAAAAAAGAAAATCAGATAGCAGCTGAAGAGGAAAGTGAGTTAAGATAAAATTTATTTGATTTATACTTTTTTAAGATGGGAAATACTGTGTTTGGATACTTTATTAGTTTCCTATGATAACTGCAACAAATTGCCACAAACTGGGAGGCCTAAACCAAAAGAAATATATTCTCTCATCATTCTAGAGGCCAGAAGTCTGAAATCAAGGTGTCGACAAAAGTTTCCATCCCTCTGGAGCCTCTGAGGAGAGTCTTGTTTTGCCTCCTCCAGCTTCTGATGGCTCCAGGCATGTCTTGGCTTCCTTGATTGTGTCCGCTCCAATCTCTGCCTCTGTGGTCCCCCTGCTTCCTCTTATTCTGTCATCTGCACCTTTTCTTCTGTTTTAAGAAAACTAATCACGGCACTTAGAGCTCACTTGGTAATCTATAATGACTGCATCTCAAGATACTTAACTCAATTACATCTGCACAATCTTTTCTCCAAAAATGAATATCAAGGGCAGCATCTGTGGCTCAGTGAGTAGGGCACTGGCTCCATATGCCGGAGGTGGTGGGTTCAAACCCAGCCCCGGCCCAAAACTGCAAAAAACAAACAAACAAAAGAATATCCACAAAGTCTTAATGGGACACTATCATTCAATGCACAATAGATACCGGTGTGAATAATGCATCAGAATAGGAAAAACTGATTTTACAGTTTTGCTAAATCAATATTCTGGAGAAAGTGATGGGAAAAGGGAATTCATTCCTGAGTGAATACTTGATAGTAGAGTAGTCCCAAAGTAAAATGAGAAAACTTAGGGTACAAGGGCAGATAGATGGGCAGATAAGAGTGACAGCTGGAAGAAATTCTCTTTTAACATTTTCAATTTTCTCAGTCAACAAGAAAAGTTATTGCCTGAAGTATTTTTTTCTCAAGAAAAAAAAACTTGAGATGATGATATTTGCTCAAGCAATTTATTATGGAAATACTTTCAAAAGAGACCATAACAGAGAGCTCAGAAAAGGAAAGGAAGTCAAGGAAAAGGAAAAGTTCAGGCCCAGTCTTATAGACCTTAAGCTTCATCTGTGTGACACACCTTTTGGGGGCAGGACGCAATTATACAATGGACTTTACCTAACAAATACAATCAGTGTAACCTGGTTCTTTGTACCCTCAATGAATCCCCAACAATAAAAAAAAAGTATGTAAAAAATAAATAAAATAAAATAAAGAGGTATTCTTGAGTGTAAATTATGCCTAAAAATAATCCTGACCAAAGACAAGTGAACTAGAATTTCATACAACAAGATTTCTCAGGGATCATGGTACCATTCAATGCAATCATTGACAATGAGAATGAGAAAGAAGACTTTAGACATTTGTGGAGAAAGGAAAAAGAATAAAGAATGAGAATTGTCTATTAGGGCAGGTATGAAAATAGACTTGGATAATAGAGTGAAACTAATGAAAAGAATTATGAATCTGCTATATTTTTAGTAAAAACCAGGCACTATTAGTATTCCTCCAACTACATTCAGCCTAAGAGTAGCAAGAAAAATGGATATAAATATTTGGGGATCAGCCCCAAACTATGCTGTGAGTTCCCTACCAGGGGCTGGAAGAAATGAGAGAATGAGGGAAAAATGACAAGGCAAGACACTAAGAGAAATTTTTTTGGAAGAACAGTTGGGTCAAGAGTCTGTCTACCTTCAAATATGAAGATTAGTGGATAGCCCCTGGCTCCAGGCTAGTTCCATTTTTATTGCATGCACCAATGTTTTAATCATCAATCTAATCAGGGAAGGCTAACCCTTAGGTCATGGCTCTTGCTATGCATGCATTTTCTAACCAAACTATTTCTTTAACTAACTACGTTAATTAAACTGATTTACCTTTTGCTATTATTGTTCTAAGTTATTTATGATCTTAACAAAGCATGGGAGAGGGAATACAGTCTAGGAGCAGGATGTTAAAGCAGATCCCACTTAGGTCACACACACAAATCATAGGAGTAGCTATTAACACTCAAGAAGCCTTATACTCAGATGGACTGATGCTTCTCACCATACCGAGTTGACAGAAGAAAGGAGATATTTTTGTCCTTACCTAGTCTAGAGAGACCATTTCTCTCTTTAACTAGGTTTAAACATTCTGTTTTTCCCCAGCTCCCCCAAAGCATTCACTTTCCCTGAGAAGGTAGCCCTGCCTGGGCAATTCCTGCCTGCTCACTAACCTCACAGTGGAGTCAAGCTGGGTAAGGGGTGAAGTTCCAGCAAAATAGCCTCCTTTGCCTTAAAGGGGCCAGGCTTCCAGGCAGTGCATTTTGGGTTTCTCTGACCCACTTCTTTCCTATCTCTGTTCCCTTTTGCCCATTATCTGCAATCACTTTCTTAATTCAATTCCTAACCTACTTACAACAAACACTTGAATATTGGTTTTAAGCTTATTAAATCATTATTACTAGCAAATATATTAAGATACGATTTTTCCCTTAAGTATCCACAGTGTATGTGCATATCTGTGGGTTATGCATAGTTGTTTCATAAAAACTTATGACAAAATGACAGAGTGGTACTTGAGTTAGTGGTATAGTGAGGAAGATCCGCCATGGTATTTACATTGGGTAACATGGAGGAAGAAGACATGGAGAATGATAAAACAAGCGTAATTTTGTTCAATAAACTGAAATGGGTTGAAAGTTTACTGGAGTTGGGGTATTTGTGGAAATAAGCTAAAACAATGAGAAATGGGAAATAAAAGAGCTAGGTATTTTAATTTGTGTGTAGAAGGGAATGGTGTTAGATACTGACAACGTGAAAAGTAGGATCACTGAAAAAAACAGCTAAGATACAATGGAGGACTAAATAACTGAAAGAGAGGGGGTCAGGAAACCAAGATGCCCTGGATATTGAAAGAAACCTTGATCACCCTGATTACAATAGGAGTAGTGTTGGAGAACATGACATTAATCCTAGAGCTAAAATCTTCAAGGCATAAGAGGAGGTAACCTAATGGTCAATGGCTGTGATTCAAGAACTGTAATGGGAGTGCAGACTGACTCTGTGAGTTTTGAGGTGGGATGGTCTATAAAAGAGAAAGGAAAAGTATTCCAGATGATAGAATGAAAAACAAAAATAAAAGCTACTTCACTTCCAAAGACAGCACTATGAGTGATTTGAAAAATGGTAAGTACTCCCTTGAAATGGCTTTAGGAGATGCTGTGCCATCAGAGGAAGCCTGTTTACAGGTAGTTTGGGAAAGAAAAGCAAAGGTGGTTAAAAGAGGATTTTTATTGTCAATTTACCTTGAGTTTCTCAGGATAGAGTGAAACAATTTTAGATAAAAGAAAGGTTGTACAGAAATAGGAGAATTTGGGGTTTGAGGAATGTGGGTGATACAGGGGTCTTGGGATTTTTATTGGACCGCCATGAACAAGATAGAGGCTCATGATGGCATTCATTCAAAGGGACACAAAACAGCAATAAAGGGTGTATGTGTGCTGAATTGGGGGAGGCTCTTCCCAGGATAAGAAAGAGCTCTGGTGCTTGCACATGACTTCACTCATCTAACAGAAGAGTGAACAGACAGCAAAGGTCATATTGCACTCTGCCGGGGGGGGGGGGTGTCCCCAACCTTGGTGTGAGGGCTTCCTCTTGTGCATCCTGATGTTGGCCTGTATAAAGGGCTTTTTATACCGTATAAGCACTGTCTCTCTCTTGGCCTTGGTCATCCGTTTACAATTAGAAAAACTTGAAGCAGGTTAAATTTGATAAACATTTTTTTTACCCGTGTTAAAATGGCATCTGTTTTAATATGTTGTGTAAGAAAGATACTTAACATTTATTCTTGCTAACTATATTTCATTTGCATGTCTTAAATTATTTTTTCGCTTTTTCTTATTTTAATCATCTGGGTGGTTACTTAAACTTCCCTTGTAATGCATACTGAGTGTTTCAAATCCTGATCCGGGTTTTTTTCTTCCATAACTAAAACATTACCCAATGTCATTAATTCCTCTAAGTACTGTAGTTAGAGAAAATTATCATTTTTCCTGCTTGCTTGATTAACTTTCATTCCTGGAGCATTAGTTCTTGTTTTGGTTGAGTTGTTCCTCAGTGTTGGGTATCAAGTGTGCTCATTTTCCTGGGTGAGATTTCGGGGAGACTGTCTTTAATATCCTTTGCCGTGGCTGCTTGTGTGTGAAGGTGTGACCAGAGGTGCTGCAGCTTTTTTTTTTTTATCTTGAGCAGTGGTAAAGGATAGGGAAGATGGTGGGCAGAAAGAAGCAAATCTGGTGTCTGTAGGCACTGCCTTTCTCCCCAGATTTAGCCAGGTACCTAGGGCATTGCTCTGTCTCTCCTACCCAAATTCCTAAGCCCTGTCCTTTTGCCTATATGCACATAGCTCTGTGACCATATTACCTGACACAAGTGAGTGGTGTACAGGGAGAATACATCCTGGCTGCTTCTTAGAGGGTAATCACAGTAATAACTTTTTCTGCCTTCCCTCCCCCTCTGCCTTTTCAGCTATTTCTTTCTATAAGAAAATTCCCTCAATTGTAGAAAAAGACTGCAGAACGTACTTTAGCTGTGGGTTCCTTCTTCACGGTAATTTTTTTTCTGCTTTCTATGCTAGAAGGATTCTTCTTTCCTGGTGTAATTGCACATTTTTGCATGTTTTTGTCTCTAGAAATTTGGTGTTGAGTAGGCAGTCTTAGCACATGCCGATTTTGCCTTAGAATAAAACTAAAGCTTGTCTGTCAAGGAAAAGGAGGGATTTTTTTGTGAAGCTAAGGAAACAGAAAAGTTTTATGTCACATTCAAACATGATAAAGCTAATGGGCATCCTACAGCTAATTTCTTCATAGAGATACAAGGGGGTTGCTTTCCAACTAGTTATAACACAATTTTGTAGACTTAGATATCAAACACTCTCACTTCTGTACCGATGTTCTGTCTAGTGTAATTTACAAGCATTTTTCTTTTCCAAAAACATTTATTAAACAAATGTGGAATAGATTAAAAAAGAGAGATGTTAGTGATATTTCTAGCCCATATCATGTAAATTCCTGGGACTGTACCAGATAAAGGAAAATTGAGCTCTTTATTTGAAGAAGTTATTTTAAAACACAATTAATAGAAGAAAAAATACTAAATTGCATATTCAGCCCTTTGTTTCTGGACCAGCATAGAGCAGTGATAAAAGGCAATTAGGCTGCTCACCTGTCTGAACCATTGTGTGTTATATTAATGTAAGGTAGTAATTTAATTACCTAATAAGCCACATTGGGAGTATATCTCTGGTGCCTGCCACCACTTTAGGACAACATTCATGACAAAGTAAGTCAGAGAAGTAAATGTGTTTAAGAAATAATTATACAGAATACATTTTTAAAAATAGTCACTTTGTCCTCAAATAAAGCAGATTTGTGGAAATAGTATTTTTAATATTTAGCCACTATTTTTAGGTCCTTAGAAATTCAGACTCTTCAAACACAGGCCTCATGAGAGGTGCCAGAGAAGGTAATAAATGCTGGGTTGAAAAAGTTAACCAAAGTAGTGCAGGATGGGATAGTCAGAACCAAGATGCAAGGTTTTACGTGAAAGGAAGAGGAAGGAAAAAAAAATGAGAAAAAATATATGAAAAAATCTGTCAAGCACCTGGTTTGTGCTATAGCATTTGCATATATTACCCCTTATAATTTACACAGCATCCCTGGATAAGAGAAACAACTGCGAAGGGTTTTTTCTCCCTCAATATCTCTTGTTTATCAGACAACTCCTTTTGCTATTTGAAGAGAAGGCATAGGATTTTTGAAAAATTCTATGACAAGGAGAAAACTTTATTTTGAAACCTATCTACATTTTGCACTGGATGGTTTATAAGAACAGAAAGATCCTTCCTAGTGAGAATATTTCCTTTACTTTAGAAAAATAGTAATGTTTCTGTCTAATTAACAAAGGCATGGTTGAAAGAACAGAGTGTAGATGGGAGAAGGTTAAGCAAATATAAGAGTTAAATTACTTTGCATAATATAGTTACACACATTTTAGAAGTAGATGCTGATATTGAAGAAGGCATGAAAAGAACTAAAAGAGAAAGGTGCTAGAAAGATGATGGGACGCCAGAACTCATGAAGAACTTAGCTGGTGGAACTCTTCATTGCACAGAGAGACATAATACAGAGAACAGTGTTAAATAATATTCAATTCTTTTTTGTTTTTAATTGTTGGGGATTCATTTAGCATACAAAGAACCAGGTTATACTGATTGCATTTGTTAGGGAAAGTCCCTCTTATAATTATGTCCATCCCCAAAAGTTGTGTCACATGTGCTGATTCCCCTCCACACTCCCTCTTTCTGCTCTCTCTTTCCCCTACCCCTCACCATGGACTAGGTCATTAATTATTCTCATCTCAGAATTGAGTACATAGGATTCTTGCTTCTCCATTCTTGTGATGCTTTACTAAGAACTATATGTTCCACTTCCATCTAGGTTAATACAAAAGGTGTAAAGTCTCCATCTTTTTTGATGGCTGAATAGTATTCCATGGTATACGTATACCACAGCTTGTTAATCCATTCCAGGGTTGGTGGGTATTTAGGCTGTTTGCACACTTTGGCTATTATATTATTCATGTTTACTTTTTGGCTACTGTAAATTGAGCTGCGATGGACAGTCTAGAGCAAGTGTCCTTATGGGAAAAGGATTTTTTTTTCTTCTGAGTAGATGCCCTGTAATGGGATTGCAGGATCAAATGGAAGGTTTACTTTCAGTTCTTTGAGAGTGCTCCATACTTCCTTCCAAAAAGCCAAAGCAAATAAACAACCTACACAATGGGAAAGGATATTTGCGTATTTTGAATCACAAGAAAGCTTGATAACTAGGATCTACAGAGAGCTCAAATTAATCAACATGAAAACAGCCAACAAACACTTATATAAATGGGCAAGATTGATGAATAGAACCTTCTCTAAAGAAGACAGATGAATGGCTAACAAACATATGAAAAAATGCTCATTGTCCCTAATTGTTAGAGAAATGCAAAATCACCCTGAGATATCATCTAGGCCCTGTGAAAATAGCCCATGTCACAAAAATCTCAAAACTGCAGATGCTGGGAACACTTTTACACTGCCTGGGGTGGGGGGGGGGATTGCAAACTAATAAATCTTGTTTCTTATATTTTCCATGATTGCCCTTAATAATCTTGGAATTTTTTGTTCTGTTTTGTTTTATTTTCCTTTGCTTCTGTTTTGTTATTATTGTTGTTTTTCCTTCCTAAGCACACGTGAAAGCTACATTGTCTATCCTTCCTGGGATTTTAAAATAGGACATGTCACTGATTTTAGAATATGGTTGGAAGTGATGAATACCCAATACGGCACTGGCTATAAAATATTTTGTATCATGCACCATGCTGGCTTTGATTTGGGGGCAACTGACTTCAGAGAATTCCCTGAACGATGTGATGGGTGATGTTAAGAGTGCTAAAGAGGCAAAGGGACAGTGATGGAAATGGATTACTCAGAATTACCTAGAGATAGAGCTACCAAGAAGGTGATTTGGGGTTTGTCACAAAAGCCGAAGTTTGGATCCTCATTCTCTTCCTATGATACATTTTCCATTACCTCAAATTTTCCATAATTATGTCTTTCCCCAAATCTTTATTTTAGTGGTACTTTGGAAACTGGAAAAAAAAATTGTTGGCCTAAGAATTCTATGCAATTGGTATTAGAAGAGAGAACAGGTATCTACGATGGTGCTGGGAATTATAGCAAGGAGCCAGATAACAGAAATAACAAATGCAAAAAATAAAAAATATCTAGAACTTGTACAACTCAGAAAAAAGAGAATAATTTCTTATTTGCAACTATGTGAAACTATTTTTGGAAGATGAATGTAAATGAGAGGTAGCGAACGATATTGGGTCTCACTTTTTTTGTGTTTTTTCTTTTTTTGCAGTTTTTTTTTGGCTGGGGCTGGGTTTGAAACAGCCACCTCTGCAATATGGAGCTGGTGCCCTACTCCTTTGAGCCACAGGTGGAGCCCATGAGTCTCACTTTTTGGTTGGATAAAACATGTGTTTTGAATCAAAATATGACACAATTATTAAGAAGATTAAGATAGACAAATACCATAAGTAAAATAATGGCTCTTCCACAGTTTTGAGATCTTGATGTAAAGTGAGGATGACATTTGACTGGGTTAGTGAAAGTATTAAATTAAGAACATATTAATATATACCCAGTGGAATATTATTCAGCCATAAAAAAGAATGAAATCTTATCATTTGCAACAGCATGAATGGAACTTGAAGATATTAAGTTATGTGAAAGCCAAATAAAGAAAGCTGTGATGGACATTCCAGAAAACAAGAGTTCCAAAATTTCTTTGAGGGTAGTCTATGCTGATGCATACTTTCCCAAGGTTCAAAGGTAACCATGGTGTTATTCAGCAATAATGTATGTAGCACTTTTTCTAGGATGAGTTTTTGAACCTAATTGTCAGAATCCATATGCAAATATTGTTTTCTTTTTGCAGATTAAAAATATTTTTAGTTAGTCTTTAGGAGTATGACTATCATGTCTTAGTGTATATTCATTGGATTTATCCTGCATATTGTTTGCTAAAATTTGGAAATCTATAAATATATTACATTTGCCAAAATTGGAAAGTTTTTAGCTATTGTATCTTGAAATACCTTTGCAGGACTGCTATCCTGCTTTTTTTTTTCAGGAATAATAATGACATGGATGTGAGATTGTTTGGTATAGTTTCAGAGATACCTGGGGCTCCATGTTTTTTTACCTGCTATTGTTCAAATTGAGTAATTTTTATTGTTTTATCTTCATGTTTACTTTTTGTCTCTTCTTCCCTCATCTTTCTGCTCTTGAGTCCAATTACGAAGCTTTGGACTTCATAGCAAAATAATAGTTTATCAGTTCTAAAATTTACTTTAAATTTTTCTTTGTATTTCCAGTGTTGAGACTTTTTATCTTTTCAATGATTTCAAGCATTAATTGCTTATTAAATAATGTTATGATGTTTACTGTAAAATATTAGTGAGACAGTTCTCATATCATTGTCTTATTACTTTTTGATGGATTAATTTTTCTTTTTTTTGACTCGTGAGTATCAGATTCATTATTATTTTGCTATTTTAGCTTCAAATTGGTATAGAAATATATGTAGAGAAGTAAATACTTTTTTATTTAAAAAGGATAGTCTAAAATAGTGGGTAGGAGAGGAAATGTTTTTTATGTTATAACCAAACATAAATTTAATTCATAAAACTTTGATTTTCAAGAATTATTAAGACCATAGCTTTAGGGTTAATTAACTCTGATGAAATGAGTAATGTTTCCATTATCATCTCATGATTAATGATATATATGTTTTTAAATATAATTCAGATTAAAATAGGGTAAATTATATTCAGTCAATTCATTTTAAAATGATTAATCTTTAAAGACTTTATTTCATTGAATCATGTGTTAACAAGTGGCCAATTATGAGTACTTTTCTTTTCCTGAGTTAAGTCCAGAAATAACTGATAGGGAGATAAATATTTTTCTTTCTATCTCAAAACTCTATTTCATTCATAGCACTTTTTTATTTAAGAATAATACAGAGATGCAAAGGTTTTAGTTACATGGACTGCTTTTGTAATACTTAAGTCAGGGGCAAAAGTGTTATCATCACCCAGATAGTGTTCATTATACACGTTAGGAGGCCCAACCCCTCTTCTTCCACTTATTGCTTGCTTAATTTTCATTCTGTTTTACTTCCTTCTATGCACATGTGTGCTCATAAGTTGCAATTGAATAGTGAGTACATGTGGTATTTGTTTTTTTATTCTTTAGATACTTCACTTAGGATAGTGGTCCCTAGTTCTGTCCAAATCATTGTAAAATGAATTAAGTCATCCTTCTTTATGGCTCAGTAGTATTCCATGGTCTATATATAACACTTTTGCTAATCCACTCATGAATTGATTAGCATTTGGGTTGGTTCTATATCTTTCAGCCTGTGAATTGTGACGCAGTAAACATTTAATAGTGCAAATGTTCTTTTGATAAAAATGACTTCTCCTTTCTGTAGACACACAGTAGTGGAATTTTTAGATCAAATGGTAGGTGTGGAAACAGTCTAAATGCCCGCCAACCCAGGAACGGATTAACAAGCTGTGGTATATGCAAACCATGGAATACCATTCAGCTATTTAAAAAGATAGACAGTTCCCCTCTCATTTGCAAGAGCTTATTTGTAGCATTTGTTGGGTAAGAACGTTTGGCTTTGCTTGTGGATGCTTTGATTCCCTGTCTCTTTTTGATGAGTGGTAGTGGAATCTTCAAATACTTTCTCTTTCCTTAGCCGTGTTGTCTTCTTAATGGTGTGAATTATACTGGTACACTCAGTTTAATCTCTGAGATAGTAGGTGATACCTGATGGTGAGAATAAACCACACCCTATAGGACTGAGTCATTAAATGCTGCAAAAAGCCATGCAAATTGACCTCTCTGTCAGTAGGTGGTTGCCTGAAGGAACATGCTAGAGTGTTGTTTTGGGCTTCAGACTGGTTCTTGTCCCTCAGCAGAAGTTCTCAAATGCCTTAGATGGTGACTAGGCTCTGGAACATACAGTGAGTCCTTACACTATGTCACTGCAGAGGGGGGTACGGGACTGAGACTGGGGGTTGAGGCTTGGATTGAATGATCTTACCCTCAACTCCACAAAAATCTGCAAGGAAACTGTTTTGGAAGAAGTCACTGGTCTGCTCCCAGCTTCTGAGAAATGCTGCCAGGGAGGAGCTGAAGTAGCTCCACCTAGCCAGAATGTCTGATTGACACATGAGACCATATGAGATCATAGTCTGGCTGTCAGGACATGTTTCACTCTGGTATCTGCCAGTAGGCAAGAGCTCTTACTCACTGAAGTCCTCCATAATTGTGCTGAGGGCAGGGGGCTTTACCTCCCACGATCCTTCCCTGGGCTGAGAATTCAGCCTTCCCATGTGGGGAGGGCTGCTCTCTGAAGGTACTATGGCTGGACCACTCTCTCCTCTTAGTTCTGCCCTCTTAGTTTTTGCTTCCTGGGATTAGTCCACAGACCTCCCCTCCATGTCTCTGATTAATACCATTGAGTCTTGGGAGTAGGGGGTCTGGACTCTAGGCCTATCTGCAGGTCCCTAAAGATCAATCCCTAACCATGCTGGGGAGAAGTATGCTGATCCCAAGTTGTCTATGGGATGTTCAAACAGATTTGATAACCCTCTTAGGTTCCCTATATCCTGTCTTTGCCTCTTCCAAGTAGTGTGAATTGTATTGGGTTCCTCAGCTTAATCTCCGAGGTGGTGAATGGCGCTTGTGAGTATGCATCAGCCATGCTCTGTTTGATTGAGTTGCTTGATGTTAAATGGTGAGCAAGAATTTTTCTCCTTGTCATCTGTGCTGTTCACATAAAAAAAAGCCAACTGCAGTTATGTTCTTTTGCACCCATGGGGGGGCCTGTATTTCCTAGGGGGTTGTGATCTCTACCACCTCAGAGGTGACAGGAGGAACAAGGCATATCTCGGTAAGGTTGTGTGAACCTGGAAGGCCTTGCAAAGCCTGCATAGTGCTCAGAGGTTATTTTCCCAGCTGCTATGGGATGCAATTTGGAGTAAAGTCAGGGCAGGCTGTCCCGACGAGGTGAGCTACTCTTGGGGTACATGCCTAAATGCTTGGTTGCTTTGGCATTGGGCTAAGATGTTCCCAGCAAGAGGATTCCACCCAGCAGTAGTAGTTTTGTAGAGTGAAGTGGTTACACTCCAAGATTTCTTCCTCTAAGGTGCCCACAGTATTCCACCACTAGTTCTGTTCATGTGGGTTCCTTTGCTATCCAAGTCCAGATCTCAAACCTTCCACAGGCTGTGTGTGTGACCTACTGGCATGAAATTCCTCAAATGCCAGCAAATATAGAACTCCCCAAATGGGCACCCAAGGTCAACTGCAGGTCCCCAAGGGGAAAGGTGTGTGGAAACCTCAGCCTGTAGCACGAAGCTTCTGGTGAGGAGCAGCTGCACACCAAATTCTCAGCTCAAACTGCTCTCCTGGCTCTATTGGTTGGAATGGGGGAGGGCAGTTCCAGCTAGCCCAGGCGCCTGGATGCTCCATGCCTGGTTGACATAGTACCTGGGGCTGTGCTCCTCCTCACTGGAAGACCCACCTTGACCCAACAGGGTCGTGTTTTGGAGAGTGGAGAGGTATGGGCATTCTCTCTCATCGCTATGACTCTGAACCCCACAGTAGTCTCCCATCAGTTTTGTCCATGTCGGCTTCCTCACCATCTGTGTCCATCGCCCAGAGCACTTCCCTGTGTCCCCAAGCAACCTACTAGAATCCAGAGATCAGAGTGATCCTAAAGCAAGTTCCTAAGGGAAAAGACATGAATCCTGTTCTCCATAGAATCTTCAGCCTGCAGCACATGCCTGCTTGGGAAAGGAGGCCTCTCAACAAATTCTAGGCTCCATCTGCCTTTCTACTTGTAGGAGATAAGGGTCGAGTAAGGGAGGTAGAATCTGCATGGAAGGAAAGTTGGCTCTCTAGTCTCTCGTGTCACTCCTCTAGGATGAGAATCCCCACACGGAATCTCCAAGCTCCAGGATCGATCATGCATGTTCTCTACAGTGTTCCTTATTTGTAGTTGCCTGAGTTCATGGGAGTAGAAAATCTTCCAATAACTTTGGTGGCTCAGTAGATACCAAAGGTGTGTGGGAGAGAGAGGGCGGAATCCCCTTGACCCTTTCACCACGCTTTGAGCCTTTCTGTTTGATTCTTGCCAATATCTCTTTTTCTTGTTTTCTTTCTTTCTTTTTTTTTCCCTGCAGTTTTTGGTCAGGGCAATGTTTGAACCCACCACCTCCAGTAATGGGGCCAGCACCCTACTCCTTTGAGCTACAGGTGCCGCCCTTTCTTGTTTTCTTTTTTACTTGCCAATATCTTGTTTTATTTTTTCTCTGCTGAGCAGTTTTCTTCTATGAGGGCCTGAGCAGGCCCTGGTGCCTCCCTCTATGATCCACATTGAGATGCATCTGTTCCCCCGCTCTCCTTCATCTCATATCCTTCCTTCCTCTGGAACAATCCAGCAAGCGCTGTCTCTAGTTGGCCATCTTTCTCTATCCAAGACTTATTTATTTTATTTTTTTGGTATAATAAGTTGTTGTTAATTGAAACATGGACATTTTGGATATGATGTTATGAGACAAAAATAAAATGCATTTGTTAATATACAGGTATGGAGAATAAAATAATAACGTTGTACCTACCTCTGAGAATTAACACATTAACGTTTTATTATTTTGCTTCAGATATGTTTTTTGATCATCTGTTTTTCTATAAAAGAAAATTTACCACTTTAACTGTTTTTAAGAGTAGAATTCACTGGGATTAAGTACATTCCCATTATAGTGATATTTGGGCTCTTGAAACATTTTATTTTAACTAGCTTCTTGTAACACCATCTCATTAATGTGAAGAGAGGGTAGAATTCCCACTTCAGCAGTTGGCCTTTGTTGACGTTTGAGGTAGGCATCCTGATCACTGCTGGGCAGGGTGAGAGTTCTGCCTCTGCAGTAGTCTTCGCCTGATCCCTGCCGCGCTCTGAAGGATAAGAGGTAAGAGGGCCCCATTAGTGCTCTCCACGTGGACCAACACTGACATCATGGGATGCAGGGGATGGACGTGTCCTGTTTACTGCTGAATGTCCAACTGTGTAATCGGCCTCCTCTGGCCCACATCAGTTGACATGGGAAGGGACACCTCCTTGCTGGTGGCAGCAATGGAAGTCTGACCTTCCCATATCATCTCCATCATATCGGGTGCAGTGAGGAGGGGGCTTATTACAATCTGGAGGGATGAACTTTTCCTGAACTCCCTTCAGATCCAGACGTTGATATTATCATGGCAGATGTGTTGGAGTACCTACTACAGCCTTTCTAGAGTGAAATTCTAAGCTTCCCATTAGACTTTCGCCAGTGTGGGTGAAGGTGAAGTCACAGATTTATTGTTCCCTCTGTCGTGTTAGCTACAAAGAGCAATTGTCCAAAAGATTTCTGTTAAAGCTGCTCCCTTCCAGTTTTCTTAGCTAGAGATAATATAATTTGAATAGAATGTGCTTTTATTTGTTTGCTTCTAGTGGTGTCTTTGCACTGCCAACCTGCCCAACATCCAGGCCACAGTATATGAGGTAAAACGAAAACCCCTGAAGCTCATCATTGTTATGCTTCATAAATACCAAGGTCCCTGACAAGTCAACCTTCTTGTCTTTACCTTTCAGAGTTTTCTTTTGTTTCTTTTATATATAGTGTCCAGAGTTTTTAGTTTCACTTATCAGAAAGAATAGGAAAATTGTGTTTTTTTCATCTTCTCCAAATGATGGATTATATCTTTATCATTTATATAATATAAATGATTTATATATTTATCATTTATTGACAGTCTAGCATCAGGGAGATGAGTTAAGTAAGTTAAGGCTGCAATGAAGATTTTTGTTTTTAATATATACTAAACTCTTATTTAAGGGGAAACTATTTCATAACCAATGTTGACTGGCTCAGTTAAACTTCTCAGGTGATGAAACTGAGATGCAAAGATGTGAACTTTATTGTCTAAAATTACACAGCTGATTCACGAGAGCAAGGTATGAGCCTGGAAAATGTGGCTGCTGAGTTGTTCTAATTGCTTCTCTATACTGTCTCTCTTAGAATGGTATGGATTACTGCAGTTTTCAGTATTGGCCAGGTGTCAGCTTTGAACTGACAACCGTTGTTTGAAAAGTTGCAACAGTTACATAGAAAGGAGTTTCTAGGAAACCAATCCAAGAGCTCCCTGAGATCCACGTTTAATTGGTGCCATGAATGGATCACAAAACTTCACATTCTTAATCTATAGGCCTTCTGTATTTCTTGGTGCACAAGTTTGTTCTCTAATTTTCCTGTCACTTCTTTAATTTCCACTTCAATTTGTCAGTATAATTACTCATAGCACCAAATTTTAATGTCCTATCCTACTATTCCTGATGTCACTAAACTTTATTTAAATAAATAAATTAAAATTTATTTGCTCAATTTTCAAAGCAGGAGAAATCAAGGGAATATTCAAAACTTTGAAAGTCCATGTTGAGTTCTGCTAGTGATCACATTTTTCCATTATAGCTATTTACTATTAAAACCAGCTATAACTATTTCAATGGTACTTTGTAGGTATTACACAGTATTGCTCATAACAAAAGCTAAACATTTAGGCTTGGCACCTGTAGCACAGTGGTTATGGTGCCAGCCACATACTCACAGGCTGGCAGGTTCGAACTCAGCCTGGATCAGCTAACCAACAATGACAAATGCAACCAAAAACTAGCTGGGTGTTGTGGAGGGCACCTGTAGCCCCAGCTACTAGGGAGGCTGAGGCAAGACAATTGCTTAAGCCCAAGAATTGGCGGTTACTGTGATCTGTGATGCCACAGCACTCTACCGAGACCAACATAATGAAAGCTGTCTCAAAAAAAAAAAAAAAAAAAAAAAACTAAACTAAATATTTAATACCACTTAAAGATAATTGGCGTTGCTTTTTCCCAGAGCTTTTTTCCAAAACTTAATTATAGACTTATTTTTATTTGACTTATTTGTTACCTTTATTTAATAATTATGCTTTAACATTTTCTTAAAGATTCAAGAATGGCAATTGCACATGCCCTTCACTCGAGTACCTACTAACTCAGCTATTATGTTGGGATCTAGGACAATGGGACGTGAGATTATTTTCTTAGGGTAAGGTAGCCTTGCTACAATTTTATTTTTATTTTCTCTATACATATGCATGTGTTTATTTAGTTTCCACTTTATGCCTTCACAAAATTAAAGAAGCTTCAAATTTAATAACAATAACAATGTTAAGATAAGAACTAGAAACAAAAACCTTATAAAGAATGAACGAAGATAAATCATTTGGAAAAGAAATCAGATGATTGCTACAATGAAATATTGAGTGATAATAATAATAATGATGATAGGGCGGCACCTGTGGCTCAGTAAGTAGGGCACTGACCCCATATACCGAGGATGATGAGTTAAAGTCCAGCCCCAGTCAAACTGCAAAACAAAAAAAAAAGCCGGACATTGTGGCAGGTGCCTGTAGTCCCAGCTACTCCGGACACTGAGGCAAGAGAATCGCCTAAGCCCAGGAGTTGGAGGTTGCTGTGAGTTGTGTGATGCCACGGCACTCTACCAAGGGCGATAAAGAGAGACTCTGTCTCTACAAAAAAAAAAAAAAAAAATTATATATATTTATATATATATATATATATAAAATACATATATATTTATATATATATAAAATACAAAAGAAGTAACATTCACATTGTCAGATAAAAGTATGTCTATTATAGAATGCTTTGACTTTGAGGCTCAATATGGAGTCATCAGTTAACTTCTTATTATGTTTTTTCCAAAGTCTCAACAAATAGACAACTAATATTTATAAATAAAAATAGAAGATAATTTCAAGAAAACAGATCATGCCAAATCTTATGGACACTAGATAAGGAAGAAATACTTCAAAATCATTGCACTTCATCAGGATAAACCTGATACTAAAATTGGAAAAAAATATTATTATAAAGGGAAATTACAAACATATTTCACTTATAAATAAGGATGCAATATCCTAAACAACCTATTAACAAGTTGAATTAAAATCTATTATTCAAATAATGTACTTTGGTTAAAATTAAATCCAATTTATGGGAGAATTAGTCACTATTTTCTTTTCTTTTTCCCTTTTCCTTTCCCTCATCCTCTCCCACCTTCTCTCTCTGTCTGCTCTCTCCTTCCCTTACCCCCCACCATGTCATTAATTGTCCTCATATCAAAGTTGAATAGATAGGACTCATGCTTCTCCATTCCTGTGATGTATCACTAAGAATAATGTGTTCCATCTCCACCCAGGTCGATACAAATGTTTCAAAATCTCCATTTTTTTTAAATGACTGAATAGTATTCCATGGTATACATAAACCACAGTTTGCCAATCCATTCCTGGGTTGAGGGGCATTTAGGCTGTTTCCACATTTTAGCAATTATAAATTGAGCTGTGATAAACAGTCTAGTCCAGGTGTCTTTATAATAAAAGGTTTTTATTCCTTCTGGATAGATGCACAGTAATGGGATTGCAGGATCAAACAGGACGTCTAGCTTGAGTTCTTTGAGGTTTCTCCATACTTCCTTCCAAAAAAGCTGTATTAGTTTGCATCCCACCAGCAGTGTAGAAGTGTTCTTTTCTCTCCACATTCGAGCCAGCACCTGCAGTTTTGAGATTTTGTAATATGGGCCATTCTCATTGGGGGTTAGATGATATTTCAGGGTAGTTTTAATTTGCATTTCTATAATAATTAGGGATGATGATTTTTCATATGTTTGCTAGCCATTTGCCTGTCTTCTTTAGAGAAGGTTCTGTTCATCTCTCATCCCCATTGACGTATGGGATTGTTGGCTTTTTTCATGTGGATTAATTTAAGTTCTCTATAGATCCTAGTAATTAAGCTTTTGTCTGATTCAAAATATGCAAGTATCCTTTCCCATTGGGTAGGATGTCTGTTTGCTTTGGTTGTTGACTCCTTACCTGTACAGAAGCTTTTCAGTTTAGTTAAATCCCATTTGTTTATTTTAGTTGTTGTTGCAATTGCCATGGAACTGTTCTTCATAAAATCTTTCCCCAGGCTGATATCTTCAAGTGTTTCCTATGTTTTCTTTAAGGATTTTTATTGTTTCATGCCTTATTTTTAAGTCATTTCTCCATCTCAAATCAATTGGTTGGTTTATTGAAAAAATAAACAAAATAGATAAACCTTTGGCCAGACTAACTAGAAATAAAGAGGTAAAACCTCTAGTAACCCCAATCAGAAATTATAAAGGGGGAAATAAAAACTGATACCACAGACATAAAAGAGATTATCTCTGAATACTGCCAGAAACTTTATGCTCAGAAATTTGACAGTGTAAAAGAAATGGATCAATATTTGGAATCACACCCACTCCCTAGACATAGTCTGGATAAAATAGATCTCCTGAACAGACCAATCTCAAGCACTGAGATCAAAGAAGCAATAAAAAATTCTCCCAACAAAAAAATGCCCTGCTCCAGCTGGCTTCACACCAGAATTCTATCAAAACTTCAAAAAAGAGCTTATTCCTATATTGCAGAAATTATTCCAAAAACTTGAGGAGGAAAGAATCTTCCCCAACACATTCTATGAAGCAAACATCATCCTGATACCAAAACCAGGAAAAGGCCCAACTAAAAAGGAGAATTTTAGACCAATTTCACTAATTAATATAGACGCAAAAATTCTCAACAAACTCCTAGCCAATAGATTACAGCTTATTAACAAAAAAGTAGTACATCATGATCAAATAGGTTTCATCCCAGGGATGCAAGGCGGTTTAATATACATAAATTCATAAATGTTATTCACCATATCAACAGAAGCAAAAACAAAGCCCATATGATCCTCTCAATAGACACAGAAAAAGCATTTGATAAAATCCAGCATCCTTTTCTAATTAGAGCACAGAAGAGTTTAGGCATATGTGGCCCATTTCTTAAACTGATTGCAGCTATCTATGACAAACCCACAGCTATTATTTCACTGAATGGAGTTAAACTGAAAGCTTTTCCACTTGGAACTGGAACCAGATAAGGTTGTCCTCTGTCACCATTACTATTCAACATAGTGCTGGAAGTTCTAGCCAATACAATTAGGCAAGACAAGAAAATAAAGGGCATCCAAATGGGAGCAGAGGAGGTCAAAAGCTCCCTCTTTGCTGATCATATTATCTTACACTTAGAGAACCCTGAAGACTCAGCCACAAGACTCCTGGAAGTCATCAAAAAATACCGTAATGACTCAGGATATAAAATCAATGTCCATAAATCAGTTGCCTTTGTATATGCCAATGAACAGCCAAGATGAGAGGCTAATTAAGGACACAACTCCCTTCACCATAGCCCCAAAGAAAATGAAATACCTAGGAATATACCTAAGAAAAGAGGTGAAGGACTACTATGAAGAAAATTATGAAACCATTGCTACAATTTTTAAATTTGTACAGATACATATATAAAACAAAATAAAATAAAATGCATACCTTTATAATGTTAGCTTTTCATAAGGATGGACATATATGTATTCTTATATCTTAGAATAAATATGTATAAATATACATACATACATATAATCTTCTTTAGATGTACATGCACATAATATATAAAATTATGTTCATCCAGGCTAGGATTACAGTGTGAATTACTACTGATGGTGAGTTTTCATGTCTACCATAGAACTGTCATCCTCATTTGCACATTTGAGCTCTATACTATTTCCTTTCATTTAGGACTGAAAGGAAAATTGAAAGAAACTATTGTGCTTTTGTAGATCAGGAAATATTAGCATAGAATTTTGTAAATAACTGAAGTCACACAACATTTATTATCAACTTAAAACAAGCAGAATTTTTAAATTAGCTCTGTTTTGTTTTGTTTTAAAAGTTCGAGCTAATGTGAGGGTACAAACAACCAGGTTACCATGTTTGCATTTCTCAGGCAGAGTCCCTCTTGTGTCCTGCACCCAAGAGGTGTGCCATACACCTTTGCCCTTCTGTCCCCATACCTTTTCTACAAAAAAAACCACAAATACATCCCATAGCTGTTCATCAAAGTGTTTACTAACCTCCATTTTAGTCTCTGACCCTGAATCTCCCTAATGGACTTAGTATTCTTGGCCCAGAACACCTGCACACTTACACTGTACTCTATAAGTGGGAGCACTCCCACCTCCCATCTCCTCCACTCAGCTCCCTCCCTTTTCCCCCCTAACTTGAAATGAATTTTTTCTCTTGTGTGGGTGTGATTAGATTGTCTGCTACTTTCATATTAGTACTGAGCACACTGGATCCCTGCTTTTCCATAGTTTTGATACTTTACTAAGAGGAATGTGTTTCAACTCCACCCAGGTTAACCCAAAAGACATAAAGTCTCCATCTTCTTTAATGGCTAAATAATATCACATGATGTACAAATACCACAGTCTGTTAATTCATTCCTAGGTTAGGAGACATTTCGGTTGTTTCCACAACTTGGTGATTGTAAATTGAGCAGTGATAAACAATCTAGTGCAAATGTTCTTATGATAAAATGATTTTTTTTTCTTCTGGGTAGATGCCTAGGAATGGGTTTGCAGGCTCAAATGGGAGGTCTAATTTGAGTTCTTTAAGGATTCTGTGTACCTCTTTCCAAAGAGGGTGCATTAATTTGCAGTACCACCAAGAATATAAAAGTGTTCTCCTCTCTCCATATCCACACCAGCATCTGCAACGTTGGCACTTTGTGATGTGGGCCATTCCCTCTGGGGTTAGGTGATATCTCCGGGTGGTTGTGACGTACATTTCTCTGATCATTAGGGATAATGAGCATTTTTTTTTCATGTTTTTTAGCCATTCGTCTGTCTTCCTCAAGAAGGTTCTGTTTATGTCACTTGCTCAATGATAGATGAGATTTGAGTTCTCTGTAGATTCCACTTATCAGGCCTTTGGAAGATTCATAACATGCAAATATCTTTTCTCATTCAGAAGGTTGTCCGTTTGCATTAATTGTGTACTTAGATGTGCAGAAGTTTGTCAATTTAACTAAGTCCCATTTGTTTATTATTATTGTTGTTACTATTGCATCTGAAGTCTTCTTTATCTTACTCCAGGCCAACATCATCAAGAGTTTTTCCACACTTTCTCCTGAGATTTTTATCATTTCATGTCTTAGATTTAAATCTTTTATATATCTTAAGTCAGTTTTTATAAGTGGTGTAAAGTGCAGGTCCAATTTCAGTCTATTACACGTAGTTATCCAGCTCTCCTAGCACCATTTATTGAATAGAGAGCCTTTTCTCCAATGTATGCTTTTGTTTAGTTTATCAAACATCAGATAGCAAGCAGAGACTGGCTCATCCCTTGGTTTTCTATTAAATTCCATATGTTTGTTTCTCTCTTTTTGTTCCAATACCATGCTGTTTTGATCACTATGAACTTGTAATATAACCAGAAATTTGGTAGAATGATGTCCCTGGCTTTGTTTTTATTACGAGGAATAGCCTTGGTTTTTTTTTTCTGGTTCCATACAAAATGAAGAACTGTACTTGTTTTGTTTATTTTCATAGTTCTCTGAAGTTTAATACCTTGATTAACTTTCAATGAGATAGAGGTGGTACAAAGCAAGCAGAATAGATGTAGATATGTTATCTGCATCAATAGAGTTTATTGTTTAAATAAATTAGGTATTGTGAAATAAAATATTTAAAATATATATATATATGGTCTGAAGTTTAAAGTAAGAATAAAAATAGGATACAGCCTTAGTTTAGGAGTTGAATATGAAGTTATGTACATAGAATATTTTGTGCACATCAAGCACAGTACCTGCCTCATCCTTGAGACTAAACGAATGGGTAGTTATTATTACCATCATTAATGCTGCTGCTGTTGGTATTAATGAATTTCAATGTCATGGAAAGAATACAATTTAGAAAGAAATGTAACCTTACCCTATAATAAAAATCTTAAACTTACTAAATGACATTTAAGGCACATTTATTAGCCATTTACAAAAATTTACTTTAGCATTCCATTCAAGTTAGCCACCCTGGTGCATTTAACATAATATTAATTTGCAAAGCTGATGAGGAAGAGCAAGTGATTTGAGTAGTAAAACTGTGAAAGAAGTGTGTGGATATTTAGTAATTGTGCTGAGGGATTAAGGCAATTATAGAAAATATTCAAGCTAAAACTGCTACTAAAGAGGATTTTTTTAACATTTATTATTCAGATGACTCATCTAAAATGGATAACTGCTCTGACTGATTATTGCTCAAGACCATTTAATTTTTTTAGATGACTTAATCACAGAAAACTTCATGGAGAAGTTTGGATTTCAGGTAATTATTGAAGGGGAAAGAAAAGTTGCTTAGTAGAAGATCCTACTTTGAAATTAGAAATAAAATGAGAACAATAAAACATGCACCATGAAATCCCTCTCAAGGTTAATGATAATTCAGCTTCAGAAACTCCATATTCAGACAAGACTTGCTCTTTGCAAGACTAAAGTGTGGTCTTGTTTTAGGTGCATAGAGTTATTACTTGTTACCCTTTGTCTTACTTTATAGAAATCCTCACACCCCCTTCAGCATTCTCCTTCACCTTAGGTGACAGTTTTCCACTTGAATCTACCTGCTCTTAGGATGTCTAAATGAATCAGTGAACTACCCCAGAGTGTCTGCAATTAAGCCTAAATTCCAAGAATGAAATGGACATCTATATTGTCATCTAATGTATTTTAAGGTAAGAAAGGAATTTGGTTTTTTTGTTGTTGTTATTTTATTTTGTATTTAAGGAGCAGGAAGTAAGAGTTAAGTGGAGGAAAATTCCACTTTTGAAATTATTAAATAAAAGCTTCTAGCTAGGGTGACCTTATGTCCTACTTTGCCCAGAAGAGTCCTAGTTATATCCGTTGTTCTGACATAATTATTAATTGTGTCCTGTTTCACATTCAAAATGTCTTGGTTTAGATGATAAATTATATAACCAACTAATTATAGAAACATATCTATTTATTTTACACCTAAAATTAATGGATCATTCAGACATTTAAGCGTACTTTACTCAAATAACTTAAAATTTATATATATTATATATAATCTGACATATATTGTGGGTATGTAAAGCTAATGTACCAGTTACTTTATCATACTTGTTCTATTCAGATTTTTTATGGCAAAACATCCTTCCCCTTGATATTTACCTCATGCATCATGATTTTTATATAAGAATAACTCTTCTGATTTTTCACTCTGCAAAGAAAGGTAAATCGCTCAATTCATAGGTGTTTTAAAATAGGCTATCTATTTTTTGTATGAATAAATTTAATTTTAAGTGATGACATTAATAGGTTATGTGTAGATATTTACACATTATGACAATAATAACCAAAATTAAATCACCAAATTTTAGGATTTTAACACAATAGAGGTTCATTTTCCATTCAAGGAAATTGTGAAGCCAACTGGTAAACTCTCTAGCATGGATTTTTGTATGTGACAATTCAGGAATGCTGTTTATTTTTATCTTGTACCACCATAATCTCAACATGAGTTTCCCATTTTTTGCTTCAAGAGAGGAAGAGCAAGTATAGAACAGGATGTTTTCACTCCTCCCAGCCAGAAGTGACATTCACTCTTCCACTCATGATCCACTGTCCAATATCCATAACAATTCTGATATCAAAAATGTTGTTTTAACCTTATTACCCTGGCAGAAAACAGTCACCCCCTCTTTATGAGATACAACCAAGGTCTATCTAGTCACTACAGCCAGGTCAAAAGTCCTGAATCTCTGGTGACACACTATAATCTCTATATCAGATTAGACACAGCTTCATCAAGTTATCTACCTCTATACAGCAAGTATCAGTGGTGAAACAATAATAGAAGAATTTAAAGGAACACTTCCATTCAGAAAGGACAAAAACAGAAAGCACCCCATAGTCATGGATTCATAGACATTCATCTATGCCTTTGGGAAGGTATCATCATGGTTTCTGACATGGAGATGATTAATCTTTCATACTGTTGTCTTCCTGTTACCCCTTACACACAGCTCACTGTGACTCTGGGCACTCATTTTTTAGTGGTTCTTTTATTTCTATTCTATCTTTTGATAATAACTGAGATGGAATTTTGGAAATGTGTCCTTTTGGGGGATATACTGTAACTTATTTAAGCATGTTTACATTGATTTACATTTCTTGATTTGATGGAGATAACATATTTGAAGATGGTTAGAAGATGACATAGAATAATGGATATGATTGTTTTTTATAGATTTTTCTCATTATTAAACCATTATTTGAGCCACAAACGTAAAGCACAGTTCCAAACATGTGTATCAATTGTAAAGCTGACATCTTGATCTCTTTTTGTGGCTCTTTCACATATCTTATTTTCCCTTAGTTTAACACTGAGAATAAAAGATAGTAATTTTTTTAAAAAGATATTTACATGTTATGAATCTTATAAGGACCTAATAACCCAAATCTATGGAGAACTCAAACAAACCAACAGGAAAAGAGCAAACAATCTCATTTCTCATTGGGCAATAGACATGAACAGACTCCTTTCCCAAGAAGACAGGTGAATGTCCAATAAATACATGAAAAAATGCCCATTTTCCCTAATTATCAGAGAAATTAAAATCAAAACCACCTTAAGATGTCATCTAACACCATCAAGAT
Organism: Arctocebus calabarensis; assembly: GCA_963573935.1. Classification (NCBI taxonomy): domain Eukaryota; kingdom Metazoa; phylum Chordata; class Mammalia; order Primates; family Lorisidae; genus Arctocebus; species Arctocebus calabarensis. The sequence goes on from CAUYON010038551.1 coordinate 24,919, forward strand.
TAGCTCACGTCACAAAGTGTCAAAGTTAGGGCAGCGCCTGTGACTCAAAGGAGCAGGGCGCCGGCCCCATATAATGGAGGTGGCAGGTTCTAACCTGGCCAAAAAAAAAAAAAGGTGTCAAATCTTCAGATGCTGGCATGGATGTGGAGAGAAGGGAACACTTATATGCTGGTGGTGGCATTGCAAACTAATGTGGCCTTTTTTGGAAAGAATTATGGAGAATACTCAGAGAGCTAAAAATAGACTTTTCATTTGATCTCCTAATTCCATTACTAGGTATCTACCCCAAAGAAAAAAAAGTCGGTAAGCTCCCCCTATCAGGTACAGTGCAGGGGTAAATGGCATACCTCCTGGGTTGAAGGACTCAACCACAACTTGGACGTGACCTAAAGAATGCAAACCATGTAACTTAATTGTATGTGCCCTTATGTTAATCTGTAATAAAAAGAAAGAAATATTAATTTTTCATTTCCTAAAGTCTCGGTTTTTTATATTATATTCTAAAGATATTAAATTTTACTTATGCATCTAATAAAGATGGTTGCGTAAGTCATGTCTCCTCAAGGCTGGTTAAAATACTGTGAAACTCATCTCTCTTAATGGAAATCTTTTGACAGGTAGAAATTTTCAAATGTTACAGTAGATTAGGCTCATTACTTTCATTATTCACAGGGGTATTAGAAAAGTAAATTTTTTATACACGTTAAAGTAATTATTTTGTAGACTTCTAATAATAACTGTAATTTAATATAATTCTGACTAAAAACTTATATGCATGTAGGTTTTAATTTGTGAGGAAGTAACACTTAAAATTTAAAGAAATTAACATATAACCATCATGTACTATGTTATTTTGTTATGAGTTAAGCAGCCCCTGATCTAGTAGTTCGGTTAATTTCTAATATACCTTGTCTTTGAGTTCCTTCTTAAAAACTGTACAGGAATAATAACTTGCTTAGCTGACAGGTAACATTTTTGCCTTTTAAAGTTATTATTGATAAGGTAAACTAGGTTTTTGATGACATTTTTTACCCTTAATTATAATTCCTATATTATCATTCACTCCTCTGGTTTAGATCATGAATGAGAATTACAGTTTTATTTTTTCTTTTAATTTCCTCAAAATAAAGGAAAGCCTAATCTCATAAACTTAAATTTGAATAATTATCTATTAATAAATACAATTAATTCTTCTTTTAAACACAGTTTGTCATGAATGCTTTACTAGTGTTGAACATATTGTCTATACAAAGAATTATATAAAAATAGATTCATAAGAACTTGCTTAATCTCGATCCAAATCTACAATCTATTTTAAACTTTATTAAGTATGTCTCCAGATACAGTTCTCTGGGTTTCTTCTTTAAAATATTTTAAGAATATCTTAGGGAGGAAGGAAAGTAACAGCACATAACTGTGCCTTCTTAGTTGATAACTAAGAGATTTTTAATACAATGATTCACTGTTTCCTCTTTATGTGATTACAGGACAACTGGGCTGAGACCTTAAATTAGGTGATAAAATTTAATCATTATAACCACAGAGACAACATATCTCCACCTTATATATAAAGAATCTTATTCTGAAGGATATTATTTGACAAAAAGAAGAATAGAGCCAAAGCCATCGACAAGATTCCATTGCTCTTTCTGATCCCCAAATCACTCCTCCTAAACCTTACATATAAAAATTTATTTAATATAGACCCATTGGACTAAGTAAAACGTTCAGTGCATGCTGAGTACTTAATAAGTAGAATTTGGTTTACTAGACCTGAGAAAGTCATATATACCAATGAATATGAGTTTCAACCTAGACTTTTGCAATGTATTGAAAAATCTGTCTTCTAAATTATATTAAAAGTCAGTGATAAGTTTCCAAAAGTCTTTGAAATGAAGAGAATTAGATAATGAGAGCTAATATTCTTCTGTGTTCTCTAATGTCCTTCCTGCGACAGTGAAGGAAATAATTGCTTTTACAGAATTACTGTACAAGGCTTCTCTGTGCCTATAGACAGGCTTCAACAGATGATTGTCTGCAGGTATTTGCCTGGGGGAAGCTATTGAATGTCAATGCAAATCAGGGCATTACCTTCAGTGTAGAAAAAGTTACTGGCAGGAAGCTTGCAGGCATAGGTATATTTTAAGACACATTGTATCAATAAGTTTATATTACCAAGCAACTAATTTTGACCTTCAATACTTTCCTTATAATACACTTTATTTTTAAAGCATAGTAATACAACACTAAAACAATTAGGGATTAGAAATATGATTTTAAATATATGATTTCTAAACACATAATTTTACTTTGGTGTTAGGTAATTTGACCAATGTGAACTTAGAAAAGTTGATATAGTAGTTATAATAATAATTACAGTGTGCTAAGTGAATGAAGGCTAAATTTACATGAACTTTTTATAAAGTTATACTTTATACTGCATCATTTTGATTTTTTTAAAAAAGAGACAGAGTTCCATGTTGGTATTCTATTTACTTATATCTTTTAATCTATCACCTTTGATCTTCAAAAGAAATAGCATCCATTTCTACTGACCTGAGCCACATCCATCTGCCTTTCTAAAGATTGTTTTGTTTTGTTTTGTTTTGTTTTTCACAAGTAGTATGACGTGCTAATTAACTGTTAAAATTTGGGGTAGGGGGTTGAGAAATCAAAATGATAGTGTATGCAATGAAAAAAAAAAGAACAAACTGCATTTATCTATTTAGATGCACTTATTTTATTCTCCTGGTAGGATAATAATCAGTGTGCTAAGAAGAAACAGTCACCTGTTAAATTATAATCTAGTTAAGAATCTATAAAAGAGGCATTGTCTTGCTGAAATATATTTTACTATTTTTGAAGAATCAAAAATCAACACTGTTTCCAAATGCACAGCATAAAACAGTAGATTATTTATATTATATGTCAAACATGAGAAACATTTAGATTTAAACTTAGAATTTCATTTTAAAATAGTGTCTCAGCCTTCAGACTTAGTCTTTTTAGGCTAAAGAGTTAATAAAGACCTAGCAAATATACGAGGTCGAATAATTACAATCACAAAGTAATCCAAGAAAAACTGTTATCTATCTAATTGCTAAATATCACTACAGTCACCTTCAAGTTACTCCCCTTGGGAAGCTACACACTGATACCAGTGCCTAGTCAATCCTTCAAGCAATTTTGGAACTCTTTTTTTCTGCAATGGCCATTAGAGCTATCAGCATCCAAGATCTGACCATCAAGTTCATGAATGCATCCTAGAAAAAGTATTTTGAAGGGTGGACAAGGTACTGGTGTCATTGTTGTATAGCTTCCCAGGCTGAATACTTCAAAGTTGACAATGGTCAATGAGGTATGTAGCACTTTTGCTAGAATGAGTTCACAAATTTCACTATCTGAGCTCATAAAACACCATTAGAAACCAAAACTGGGGCTCGGCGCCTGTGGCTCAAGCAGCTAAGGTACCAGCCACGTACACCTGAGCTGGTGGGTTCAAATCCAACCTGGGACGCCCCAAACAACAATGACAGCTGCAACCAAAATTCCAACATCCACAACGACAAAAGGATTAAAAATATCCAATAGATTTTCTAAAAATTTATCAATATTTTCAATTAATGTGAATGGTTTAAATTGTCCTCTAAAGAGGCATAGATTGGCTGACTGGATACAAAAACTAAGGCCAGATATCTGCTGCATACAAGAATCTCATCTTACCTTAAAAGAAAAATTTAGACTCAAGGTGAAGAGATGGCCATCTATATTCCAGGCAAATGGAAAACAGAAAAAAGCAGGTGTTGCAATCTTATTTGCAGATACAATAGGCTTTAAACCAACCAAAGTAAGGAAGGATAAAGATGGATATTTCATATTTGTTAAAGGTAATACTCAATATGATGAGATTTCAATTATTA
>CAUYON010038553.1:0-36232 GCA_963573935.1 Arctocebus calabarensis
GGCCCGCCAAACAACAATGACGGCTGCAACCAAAAAATGGCCGGGCGTTGTGGCGGGCGCCTGTAGTCCCAGCTACTTGGGAGGCGGAGGCAGGAGACTCGCTTGAGCCCAGGAGTTGGAGGTTGCTGTGAGCTGTAATGCCACAGCACTCTATCCAGGGTGACAGCTTGAGGCTCTGTCTCAAAAAAAAAAAAAAGAAAAAGGTAAATTATGATAGTTATTATGATAAAGACCTCAGTGGAAGTAGATCAGGTGCTATAAGATTAGTTAACAGGGGCAGTGCCTTGGCTCAGTGGGTAGGTCACTGGCCCCATGTGCAAAGGGTGATGGGTTTGAACCCGGCCTGGCCAACTCAAGACCATCCTGGGCAACATAGAGAGACCCTGTCTCCAACTGCAACAAACTGCAACAAAAAATAGCCGGACGCTGTGGTGGGCGCCTATAGTCCCAGCTACTCTGGAGGCTGAGGCAAGAGAATCGCCTAAGCCCATGAGTTGGAGGTTGCTGTGAGCTGTGACGTCACTGTACTCTACTGGGGGCGATAAAGTGAAACTCTGTCTCCCTAAAAAAAAAAAAAATTATTTAAAAGGTGATTTTTTGCCTAGCTTGAGAGGACAGACTTTGCCCTTTAGGCAAAGGGGAAGAAAGAGGTAGTGGAGCAAAGATGTAGCAGCCAAAGAGGTAGGTGAAGAAACAGATTTGCGGTATGTTATGGAAACCAAGAGGAAGGGTTTCAAGAGCAAACTTGTGGTCATCAGAGATGCAGAGGAAGATGGGGCTGAGACTGGTTTGCTGCATATGGTGATTAAAACTGTTCTAGAGAAGTTTCAGGATTAAGAGGGCTAATCCCAGATTACAGATAGTTAAAATATTAGAAGTTGGTGAATCCTATGTACTATAATAGAGCTCTTCTCACTTTTGCCACTTAGCATGAAGTACCTTGTAATGTTCTCGATGTATTTGCCTTGTCTCCCCAACTAGATTGATACTCCGGGAAGGTACAGTGACAAACCTAGTCCCTAGCACTGCATCAGCGTGTAGCATTAGTGCCACAGCTAGAGGTCTAGGACCTTGAATCTGCTGCTGGGGCCTGTGCCTTTGGGCATGATCATCTGTTTCATCATCTCTAAAATGGTGATTTTCCTAATGTCCCTATCACATGGGCTGTTGAAATGATCAAACAGTGCAATATATAGAAATGGGCTTTGTGAACTGAAAATGAGTATTCTGTGGAAGATAATGATAATGTTCAGTGAATAATAATAGAATCTTAGGAAGTTTTGTGATCTGTTTGTTTATTTTAGATTTGTTCCTTATATTGGAATTGTGACAATCCTCATGAATGACTATCCCAAATTTAAGGTAAGAGCCTAATACTATACTTTCATTAAAAGTGTGAAATTTTGCATAATTTTGGAAACTATTAAATGAATTATAGTTAAAAGAGGAAAGAATAATTGGATGTTTTAGTAACTCATTATGGTCAAAAAGGCCAGTTTATTAATTAACTCTGAGGACTGTGAACTTTAAAAACTTTCCTGACTGCAGTTCTGTTTATTTTCTAGTATGCAGTACTCTTTTTGCTGGGTTTATTTGTGCTGGTCCATCGTGAGTAAGAAGTCTGCTTTGCTGTTCCTGGGAAGACGCCGTACTTTTTGTTACTGAATGTTTGGAGTAGATACTGGTCTGTGGTTGTTGGAGTGGAGAACACACACGTCGGCGCTTCTTGGTAGCACTGGTTTGCATCAGTTTCTGTTTCCACGCCAAGTATGTGTGGGCGGGTGCATGTGCACCATGGAGTGCACTTGAGGGGACTTTGAATCACAGGATTTCATAGTTGCCATTGTCACACTTTCGCATTTTTGTACATCAGTGAATTTTTTATATTAAAAGATTGAGCCAAAGCCCCCAGTGTTTGTATTTTGAAGCCAAGCTTCACTTTTAAAGTGCCTACAGAGCTCTGTAAGTGAAACACAGCTCTGCACGAGTCTGAAACTGTCATACCTTATTATAACGGGAATGGCATATACTGAGGTGGTCATAACTCTTAACTTTGCAAAATTTTAAATAAAAGACTTTGCACATTGAACCCCTTATCCCTGAATTGTGTTTGTTGGGAAAGCTTCTAAAATTTGCCTTTCTTGGTTGGTTCTTGGTACCCCTTGAGAGGATAAAAAGACTTTGGTGTGAACAGTCCTTTAACTAAGAAGGTTGCCCTAATACTAACAACTGTTTTTTTGTTTGTTTCTTGTGAAGCAGAAGTAGCCATTGACATTCTTAGTCATAAAATTGATTCTTCACTGAGGTGTGACCCTAATGAGTATAAACCCAGCTAGTGCTGCTGAGAGTCTCAGAGAGTCTCACTTAGCTGTATAGACTCCTACTTCTTTCTATACTTGAGACATTCTCAGCAGTGTGTGTTAGCAGTTGGGGGAGGCATGATGAAGGTGCTGGAAAGCATTCTGGTTGTTTTCTTTAAACTCTTAATTTGCCTGAACCTTTTTTCTTTTCTTTTTTTTTTTTTTTTGAGACAGCCTCAAGTTGTCACCCCGGATAGAGTGCGGTGGCATTACAGCTCACGGCAACCTCCGATTCCTGGGCTCAAGCAAGTCTCTTGCCTCCACCTCCCAAGTAGCTGGGACTACAGGCGCCTGTCACAACACCCGGCCATTTTTTGGTTGCAGCCGTCATTGTTGTTTGGCAGACCTGGGCTGGATTCGAACCCGCCAGCTTAGGTGTACGTGGCTGGCGCCTTAGCCCGTTGAGCCACAGGCGCCGAGCCTGAACCTTTTTTCTTAAGTGCCAGGCTTTGCTTTCTCTAATGCAGACTTAAGGCAGGCAGAGTTTAAAGTAATGATACAAAGCCCAGTTGTGTGTTTTCTTAATATTGAGACAGAAATAGGGAGTGTCCTCAATATGTTTTAAGGACAGAATATTTTTCATTCTATCTTGTTCTCTTCTTATATTAATGGGAAATCTCAAAGTAAGCAAGTTTCCTATGTTGGGCTACGCAAATAGTTTCTACTATTTTTTTCAGTGGAATCAGTCTGTGCTGTGATGCTAATAGGATGAGGATAGGGACATTTAACCTTGTGAAGCTCTTCCAATAGAGAGCAGTACCTCAATCCATTAATTAGATGTTAGGCTTTACACTTATGATACAGGGTCTCAATGGTCTCAACAGAGTATGAAATTTGGCAAATCACTCCTAACAAATGCTTATTTGAACCTGTGTGTAAAGCTTATATAGTACTTATATTTTCTTTTTTTATTTTTGTTTCTGTTTTTTGAGACAGGGTCTCCGTTGTTGCCCAGGCTAGAGTGCAGGCATCATCATAGCTCACAGCAACCTCAAACTTCTGGATTGGAGTGATTCTCCTGCATTAGCATTTAGAGTAGCTGGGTCTAGGGCCACCAGGCCTAACTAATTTTTTTTTTTTCCTGTACTCAAGGGGTCTCACTCTGTTGCTCAGGCTGGTCTCAAACTCCCGGCCTCAAGCTATCTGCCTACTTCAGCCTCCCAAAGTGTTGGGGTTACAGGTGTAAGCCACTGTGCCTGGCCTGTCTTCTTATGTGCCAAGGAAAGGCTGAAACAATTCCCTTTGTGGAATGGCAGAAAATTGCTGTTTACTCCATTTTTTCCCTCCTCCTCATCAGCTGCAGAGGATGGAGTTAACTGTTTAGCCTAACCAGTGCACTGGTTCTGTTTTTGTAGCAACCTTTCTAGGACTGTTCTGGGGGAGAAGCAGTATGCTTTGCTGGGCAAGGTTGAGACCCCACTGTTCTCTTTGACCCTAGCTTGCCTGAGTGTAAAGCTTCCTTGTACTTGTATGTTTATCTGTCTACATTTTTCCTCCTCATACACTTACTGGGAGGAAAACCTCAATACTTTTTTCACTTGTATATTTTCATATCCAGTTTGTAAAAGTATTACTTTTCCTCCTTTGCTGGGTGCTCTAGTTGGAAGCAACAGCTCATTTTCTCTGAGAAAGCAGTCAAAGCATTTAAAAACACTCCATTAGCCAAAAAATAAAAAGAGTAGGGCAGCTCCCGTGGCTCAGGGAGTAGGGCGCTGGCCCCATATACCGAGGGTGGTAGGTTCAAACCCGGCCCTGGGCCAAATTGCAACAAAAAAATAGCTGGGCGTTGTGGCGGGCACTTGCAGTCCCAGCTACTCGGGAGGCTGAGGCAAGAGAATCGCTTAAGCTCAGGAGTTGGAGGTTGCTGTGAGCTATGTGATGCCACAGCACTCTACCAAGGGCGAGAAAGTGAGACTCTGTCTCTACCAAAATAAATAAATAAATAGAGGATTTGTGGGTAGGGGTATTATATTTCCAATTTTTTCTATGGTTTAAAATGGAGAGTTTTTTTTTTTTTTTTTTTTAAATAGAGCCTCAAGCTGGAGTGCTGTGTTATCATAGCTTACAGCAACCTCAAACTCTTGGGTTTAAGCCTCCCAAGTGGCTGGGACTGCAGTTAGTTTTTTTTTTTTTTAATTTATTTTATTTTTTTTATTTTCAGTTTTGGCTGGGGCTGGGTTTGAACCCTCCACCTCTGGTATATGGGGCCAGCGCCCCACTTCTTTGAGCCACAGGCGCCGCCCTAGCTGGGACTACATGGAGCCTCTACAACGGCTGGCTATTTTTTTGTTGCAGTTGTCATTGAGGTTTAGCTGGCCCGGGCTGGGCTTGACCCCGCCACCCTCAGTGTATGTGGCTGGTGTTGTAACCACTGTGCTACCGGTACTGAGCCAAAAAATAAGGAGATTTTTAAAGTAAATATAATGTGTCTTCAAATACATAAGAAATGCCAGAAAGGTTTAATTTAGTAACTGAATAGAATTATAAGCCTTTTGAGATTTGGCAGGCCAAATGGTAAGTTGGGAGGGCTCAACGATTGTTTAGTAAAGGAAATTGAAGAAGAATATGAGAATTGATAAAACTTTAAATGAGAATAATAATAATGGGATTATCTCTTGGCTGTTACTCATCTAGTTCCTGAATTCCACCTAATTCATTTCTTCATGTTATTTGAAATGCCTGCCGTCAGCTCTAGTCCCATGTCTGTCTCTTCCCACATCATTGTCCCATCTTTAAATTTAAGCTTGTTAGTGATTCCTGCAAACTTCCCCTCTAAATTTAATATGTTTTATGAAGGAGTATGAACCTAGAGTTTTCATTTTCCTACCACATTTAATCATCTAAGTCCTACATTTTATCCCTGTCATTCTGTTCCCAATGCCATCACCTGAATCCAGCAATATGTATCCAGTTGGCTCCCTGTTGCTTGTGGGACAGTCTGCTTGCAATGCAGTGTACTGGTCTGTGCCTATTTCAGTTACTACCTGTTAATTAGTATTAGTGTGCCTGTTACTTTCAGAAGTGTTTGTTTGGAACATAAATTTTGTGTTGACCCTACCTGTTACCTACATGTGGCATCCAGACTTCAGTTAGAGTTCAGCTAACATTAAGCATCCTGTGCTATTCTCCTGGGTGTTTTCATTTATATTATCTCCTACTGTTGTTCTGCTTGCCTGAGCCTCACCATCTTCACAAGCAATTGTTCTGCCACTGTCAGTCAGCATTTTCAGCCTTATAATGTTTAAGTTTGTGGATATGGCCTCCCCATCTCTAGCAAATTGTAAACTCTTCTAGCGCAAGGCCCGTTTTATGGACACTGTCCTCTGTTTCCCTAGTAGCAGCATATATTAATGTTCAGTCATCATGTGTTGGAACCAGAAACAGTAAATTAGGTTAGTTAGCATTGTTTTTGAGCTGTTACTCTAGGCAAAGCATATGAGTGTGATGAAAAGCATATGAAAGTGACTTATACTTTCATGTTATTTAGTAAGTACATTTTATTGGTCTTGTCAAATTTGAATCTGAACATTTTCTCTCTCCATAGTTCTATTTATTTTTTCCTTATTTATTTTTTATTTCTATTTATTTATTTATTTTTGAGACAGAGTCTCACTGTGTCACCCTTGGTAGAGATCCGTGGCATCACAGCTCACAGCAGTCTTTTAAAATCTTGGGCTCAAGTGATTCTTTTGCCTCAATCTCCTGAGTAGCTGAGTAGGTGCCCGCCACAATGCCTGGCTTTTTTTGTTTGTTTGTTCAGCAGGTTCGGGCCAGGTTTGAACCTACAGGCCCTGGTGTATGTGGGCCTAACCACTAACCTACAGGCACCAAGCCGATTTATTTATTTATTTAAATACAAGGACTTACTCCTCTGTTGCCTGGCCTAGAGTGCCGAGGCTCAGTCTAGCTCATAGCAACCTTAAACCTGTGGGCCCAAGAGATCTTGTCTCACCCTCCTGAGTAGCTGGAACTATGAGTTCTAGCCTGAAAAATAGTTTTTCTGTCTTTAGTAAAGATGGGGTCTTGCTCTTACCTCTTACTCAGGTGGTCTGGAGCTCCTGAGCTCAGGTGATCCTCCTACCTTGGCTACCAAAGTGTTCAGGATTATGGTATGAGCCACTGTGCCTGTCCTTCTTATTTCTTTTAGAGACAGAGACCATCACGACCGGCTAATTTTTTTCTTTTAATTTTTGGTAGAGATGAGTTTATGCTGTGTTGCTCAGGCTGGTCTCAAACTCCTGGCCTCAAATGATCCTCCTGCCTTGGCCTCTCAAAGTGCTGAAATTACATGCATGAGCCACCAAGCCCAATCCTCCATGGTTCTGTTTAAACAACATACATGCTTTTTAGATTTTAAAATGTTAATTCTGCTTTCTTCTTTTGTGTGTGTGTCCTTAGACTCTTGCTATGTCCTCTTTCTTGATGAGAGAAGTATTGACATTTGTTACTTAGGCAGTCACAGGCTTCTCAGAGCTAGGGCTTGGAATAAAGTCTCTAGCCCCTGCATTTCTTAGTATTTGCATTTATGTTGCCAAGTCCAGCTAACCTCTCAGAATGTGGTTTAGGGGCTATTTCCGCATCTGAGGGCATCCTCATGACATTTATCACATTAAGCTTCGGACATGATTTGATTCTAGCTAGTTAAATGGGTTATCTACCTTCCTCAAGGTGCTCTTTCAGTTGGGATGGTCTGTTGAGGCTGTTTTATTGCCAGATATATCTTTATTGCTACTTTCCCTTGCTAGAACTCTGAGTAATACTGAGTAGGTTTTTAGAAGCAAAAGAACACATATGACCCTTCACACATGGCTATGTTGAGACTGGAGGTAGAAATAGAGTTGTGTCGGCTTAGCGCATCCAGCTCATTGGCTAGGGCACCAGCCACATACACCGGAGCTGGTGGGTTCGAATACAGCACAGGCCTGCAAAACAACAATGACAACTACAACCAAAAAAGGAGCTGGGCGTTCTGGCAGGCGCCTGTAGTCCCGGGTACTTGGGAGGCTGAGGCAAGAGAATTGCTTAAGCCGAAGAGTTTGAGGTTGCTGTGATGCCACGGCACTCTACCCAGGGCACAAAGTGAGACTGTCTCAAAAAAAGAAAAGAAAAGAAAAGAAATAGAGCTTTGTAACCAAGGAGTATTACATAAACTAGAATGTGTACAGCTTACAGTAAAATGGTGAAGGCATCACCTTTTGTATGTCATTCTGGGTCTTCAGCCTCACTTTCACCAAACATGATGTTCTTGTACTCTGGACATTGGCCTCACTGTACCGACATTCTGTCTTTGCTTGTGCTAGTCACTTTGCCTGGAGTGTGTGGTCACGCTTCTATCCACTAAAAGCTTTCTCATTCATTTGTCAGACATTTTTTGAGCATCTGTTATGTGCCAGATTTTGGGCTGTAGGCCCTGGGGATATAAAGATGCATAAGGCCCTCACACTCTGCCAGGGACTCACTCAGTGCCTTATCAGGGGCAACATGTGTAAACAAACTCTTCCACATAGGACTGTAAGTGCGATAATAGAAGCCCTCAACAGGGAAGGTTCATACTCTTGATTAACTTTCAAGTGTGCGAAATGCTTTCTGCTCAGTACTACTTTATACTTTGCTTACACGCCTCTTCAACATAGCTTTGTGTATGTTGTCCCTGCCAGAGCGCTAGCTTCTTGAAGGCATTAAGACAAGGTCAGCTTTTGATTTCTCATCGTATATCCCCCAGTTGCTATTGCAGTGCTTTGCATATTTTAGATTTATTTATACCCTACCTTGTTCCATAAGGATAACATCCAGCATTATGTGATAAAATATAAAATCATTGAAGAATTCAGAGTTGAAATAAATGTGGGATAAGATGAGGGGTGAGGTTAGTACATTCACGACATCAAAAGATTTCCAGTGTCTACTGGAAGAGATCCATAGCTTTGGCTCTAAGCTCCTTAGCAGCTAATGCAAAGAGGGAAATAGTCTATGCTTTATGGAATGAGCATAAAATGAAATTTATTTTTATCTGAGGAGCAAGAAATTTCGAGACTCCACTGTGTGATATTGTACAATGCTCCCAATGCTGATTAGCCTAATGATTTTCATAGTTATTTCATAAAATCTTCCTCAGTATAGATATAGTCAGGCAACTTCTGCAAAAAGCCATTTCACAAAAGACCTGCTACATATCTTAATCATAACCTGCCAGAAATCTTCAACTTTCCTGTAGAACAGTGTTCGTTCCTTAAACTTTAAAACTTATGCCTTCTTTTAGGAAACATAAAAATCTTATAATCCCTCTTCATTCTGATAAACACCTCTTCCAATCTCTAATATCCAACCTCTTATCCTCATCAGCCAAGAGTATTCTATCTTGCTTTTTTGTTTGTTTGTTTGTTTCTGGCAACAGAGTCTTACTATGTTTCCCTGAGTAGAGTACAATGGTGTCATAGCTCACAGCAGCCTCAAACTCCTGAACTCCGGCAGTCCTCCTGTTTCGGCCTCTCAAGTAGCTTGGGATTACTTGCACCGCCACCACACCCGGCTCCTTTTTGTATTTTTTGTAGAGATGAGGTCTCTTTGTTGCCCAGACTGGTCATAAACTTCTGGCCTCATGCTGTTCTCCTGCCTTGGCCACTCAAAGTGCTGGAATTGCAGTTGTGAGCCACTGTGCCTAGCCTGCTTTTTTTGAAGTTTGTATTATAAAAACAATTGTTACAATAGTCTGGGAGGCCGAAACACATGGATTGCCTGAGCTCAGGAGTTCGAGACCATCCTGAGCAAGAGCGAGACCCCATCTCTAAAAATAGCTGGGCATTGTGGCGGGCGCCTGTAGTCCCAGCTACTTGGGAGGCTGAGGCAAGAGAATCGCTTGGACCCCAGAGTTTGAGGTTGCTGTGACACCATGGCCCTCTACCCAGGTGACTAAGTGAGACTCTGTCTCAAAAAAACAAGCAAAAAAAATAGTTACTACTTTCCCATATACAGTTATATTTTTATATTGAATGTGAGTTTCAAACTATATCTTATTCTGGTTCTACCAGACTTAGGAGTTTCTGGAATGCCACCTGATCTCAATTAGGAATAATTTGTCAAACATGCCTCTTTAATTGGCCTGTCTAGTTAGCTTGGTAAGCTGTATTCTAGCTTATTCCTGTTATTCAAGGAGCTTAGTTAAAAGAATTTGTACTGGACTTAATGTTGGGCAAATAAGTAAATCAGCTAGCCTCAAGCCTTAAAGCTCCAAGCCTGATAACTTTGTTATGCCCCCAAAATGAATACCGTATAGATTTCTTTTCTTGGAATTAAGAGTTGAGGTAGAAGTACTGGCATCTTAGTTTACCAAACAATTTACGATGTAATAGGCATTTTGCCAGGGCCAGGCACTGTTGTGTCAGCACCGAGGTGTTTTTCAAGGGAGCTTTTTCTCCTCCTATGACAAGCTTGATATCGAAAGCAGGTTTTGTTTTTCCCAAGATCCAGCTAATAATAGTAGTTAGGATGTGCTAGGTGCTCTGTTAAGCATTTTACCAAACTCTTATTTTCTCTCATTTAATAAACCTCAAAATGATCTCCACTATATGAAAGACAAAAACCAGAAGTATCAGAATTTGTCCATCGTCTTCAGTGGTCCATGCCTGGTAGAACTAGACTTGAAGTCGGTTGCTTTTATAATGTCACAGTACTGGGTGTCATAACCCACTCCTTTACCCAGTTTAATGAGATTCTTTTTTTTTTTTTGAGACAGAGCCTCAAGCTGTCACCCTGGATAGAGTGCTGTGGCATCACAGCTCACAGCAACCTCCAACTCCTAGGCTCAAGCGAGTTTCCTGCCTCTGCCTCCCAAGTAGATGGGACCACAGGTGCCCGCCACAACGCCCGGCCATTTTTTGGTTGCAGTTGTCATTGTTGTTTGGCAGGCCCTGGCTGGATTCGAACCCACCAGCTCAGCTGTACGTTGCTGGCGCCTTAGCCCATTGAGCCACAGGCGCCGAGCCAAATGAGATTCTTTTATTTACAGTATTTTCAAAGCCCTAAGGAATTCTTTAGAGCCTCTAGGTCAGTGGTTCTCAACCTGTGGGTAGTGACCCCTTTGGACTGTATTAAAGGTTCTTGGCATTAGGAAGGTTGAGAACCACTGCTCTAAGTTTTCCCTCCGGCTTTGCCCAGATTAGCAAATCCTTTAGAAATAGTGAGATTCTCTGGCAAATTTCCAAGCATTTGAACCTCTTTGGAGTTTAAAGAGTATTTATTTCAGTTATGGAAATGTCCCCTGAGATACATAAATGTTAGTTATATCCAAATAACTAAGAATGCTGGGCCTCTGGCTTCTTACTTCCTCGGCTTTACACAGCATCCCTGAGCATCCGTACCACTCAGCTGAGCAGCAGCTTTCAGCTCTCCTAGCCTCTGTTGGAGGCATCATTGTGTTCTCATTAGATGTAGGTATTTTCTCTTTTTTGAAGATTACCTGTAAGAAAACATTTTGTATTTTGGCAGTTTTGGTTTCCAGAAGATTTCCTTTATAAGGTCAATGTTCAGATGTTGTACGTATTACCTATGTGTTCCCTCTGACTTCTTGATATTGTATCCTTGATTCTCCCTTCTTCCTTCCTTAAAGATTGGGCTGCTTTCTGATTCTCCGGCCCCTTCTCCTCTTTAAAACTAAAGAGCAGGACCTGAAATATTCCAAGATATTTCTCTTTTTCTCCCCAGCTCATCTAGATCCAGAGTGTGCTCAACGGTTTGCCAGGATCGAGATTTTACATTCTGTAAGCGGCTCTAAATTTGTTGTCATTTCTTTTCACTAGACTCATTTACGTCTAACTTTTAATTTCTGCTTTTCTTTTCCTCTCTTGTCCCATGCATTATTTGTTTGTTTGTTTTGAGGCAGAGTCTCACTATGTTGCCCTCGGTAGAGTGCCATGGTGCCACAGTTCACAGCAACCTCAAACTCTTGGGCTGAAGCTATTCTCTTGCCTCAGCTTCCCAAGTAGCTGGGACTACAGGTGCCCGCCACATGCCCAGCTATTTTTTAGAGATGAGGTTTTGGCTCTGGCTTAGGCTGGTCTTGAACTCCTGAGCTCAAGTGATTCACCCGCCTTGGCCTACTAGAGTGCTAGGTTTAGAGGAGTGAGCCACTGCTCCTGGCCTGTTTTTGTTTTTAATGTCTCACTCTGTTGTCCCAGGCTAGAGTGCCTTGACATCAGCCTAGCTCACAGCAACCTCAAATTCTTAGGCTTCAGGGGCGATCTTGCCTCAGCTTCCTGAGTAGCTGCACTATAGGCACCTGCCCTAATGCCTAGCTAGTTTTTCTATTCTTAGTAGAGATGGGGTCTCTTCTTGCTCCGCTGGTCTGGTGAACTCCTGAGTTCATGGAATGCTCCTGGCTTGACCTCCGAGAGTGCTATGATTACAGGGGTGAGCCACCACACCTAGCCTGTTGTCTTATGTTTTTTTTTTTTTGGCCGGGGCTGGGTTTGAACCTGCTACCTCGGCATATGGGGCCAGCGCCCTACTCCTTTGAGCCACAGGCACCGCCCTTTGTCCTATATGTTTTAAGCCCACACTCTGATTTCTTCATTTGGAAACTACTTCCTGTAGTTTCTCTACAACTATTTTAGTAACATGCTTTATACTTAACTCATCTGTAAAATGGGTGTAATGCCAGTCTTTACTATATCAAAGCAATGTTGAGGAGCAAAGGATCACTCATCTAAGCACATTTGGAAAACAACAACAAAAAAAGGTTCAGTTGTGCCACTTGTGGGTGGCACCTGTGGCTCAGTGGGTAGGGCTCCGGCCCCATATACCGAGGGTGGTGGGTTAGAACCCGGCCCCAGCCAAACTGCAATAAAAAGTAGCCGGGCATTGTGGATTGTGGTGGGCGCCTGTAGTCCCAGCTACTCTGGAGGCTGAGGCAAGAGAATCACCTAAGCCCAGGAGTTGGAGGTTGCTGTGAGCTGTGATGCCACAGCACTCTACCAAGGGCCATAAAGTGAGACTGTTTCTGAAAAAAAAAAAAAAAAAAAAGAGGGAGGCTGAGGCAAGAGAATTGCCTAGGCCCAGGAGGTAGAGGTTGCTGTGAGCTGTGTGACACCACGGCACTCTACTGAGGGCGATAAAGTGAGACTCTGTCTCTATTAAAAAAAGAGAGAGAGAGAGAGAAAGAGAGAGAGAGAAGGTATTACTTATAATTAATGTCCTTTATTTCAAGCAATTTCAGATTAAAAGATGTGCAATTTTAGTGTTTTCTTGGTGTTGGTTATAATAGGATTTGCTGTGTTTCCTTCTCATTCCTTTAGTCACCTTTTTCTTTTTTTTGAGACAGAGTCCCACTTTGTCACCTTGGGTAGAGTGCTGTGGTGTCATAGCTTACAGTAACCTCAAACTCCTGGGCTCAGGTGATTTCTCTTACCTCAGCCTCCTGACTAGCTTGGACAATGTCCGGCTGTATTTTAGAGATGGGGTCTTGCACTTGCTCAGGCTGGTTTGCAACCTGTGAGCTCAGGCAGTCCACCTGCTTCAACCTCCCAGAGTGCTAGAATTACAAGCATGAGCCACCGCGCCTGACCTTCCTTTAGTCATCTTTTGGATTATTCTATGAACCTTCCCCACATTTTCTGTGGATGTCAGTTCAATGTTGTAGAATCCTGGAGGGTCCAGAGTGAGCTCTAAAGAGCTTTTCCCACATACCTCTACTCAGTTCACTGTTAGCCTTTCCTCATAGGATGGACTTCCCTTGCCATCAGAGTGGACTCAGGTATAGGCAGTTAGCAGGTAGGCCCTTCAGAGCTGAGCACTCCCTCCTGTGCTATCTGTTGGTTTTCCCTGAGGCATGCTGATTGCTCCTGGGTCTGTGGAGCTGCTGCCCTGCTGCTTTGTCCAGTGCCCTCAGAGGCCTTTTTCCTATGCTAGGCTGACAAATCAAATGGTCTCAACGTCATCTGGAGCCAGTCTCGGAGCTGTGTTTGGAGCTGTGAACCCAGGCTGTGTCAGAGGAAGCTGGGTTTAAGTATGAATCCACTTGTCAGAGCAGAATGCTATATCTCAAGAGGTCCTAGAGTCACCTGTGGAAGATAGGTGAAACTTGGCATGCAGTGCTCACTCCCTCTCTCTCCTGATATAAATCCAACGTGGTGATGAAATTTGGGATGGTTAAACAGGAGTGAGTTTAAAGATTGCTGTATCTGCCTGTACAGATTTTGGGGGCTTGATGCAATGGTCCCAACAGATCTGAAGTCTGATTCTAGTGATATGTCCTGGCAAATGCAACCTCTCTGAGTCTTTTTCCACCTATAAAATGGGAGGAGAGAAACCTACCAGAAAAGTTTCTTTAAGCGTTTAAGTGAGGCTGCTCTCAATCAGTACCACCTCCTGTGTGTTCACACTAATTTCTATATCCATAGAGCAGAGGAGATAGAATTGGGGTGTGATGGATGCAGTGGAGAGGGGAGTCACAAAGGAATGATTATCATGGGAAGGTGATGAGAGCTATATTTGTACACCATGGCTAAGCAGTGACAAGAAAGCAGAGAGGTGTAAATGCCAAGGTAGGGGTTGAGAAGCAGGGAAGTTGGGGAAAAAGCCAGGGCCAGAAATGGAGAGTCCCTGTCCTGTGTGTCATGCTCCTGGCCGCTGGGCATGACAGCCAGCTTCTCCTGTGAGTCTGCCCTTGTAGGATAGTGATCCACAGAGCTGGTAGGCCTTGCTGAGCTAGATATGTGTGAGGTAGTGGTAGCAGGAGCTTCTGTCACACTGTTCAGTGTTCCAAGGAGGGAGTCAGGGTCGAGGGGTTGGTCTGCACCCAGTACTTCCATCATTCACTTAGTGTGAGTGAGATGCTTAACACCCATGGGAGCAGGGAGTTGTCTTTGTCCCCCTGCCTCCCGTGTCTCTGGACATTGGTGTTAAGTAAATGTTTAAGCAAAAATAAAAGTATAATATTATTTCTGGAGCAAATTGTCTTCCTCTGTTCATTAAGTGATGCCACTGATCTAAAAGTTCTTTCTAAGACAAGTCTGGACAGCTCTTTTGGAGGACAAAATGCTGGATGTGAATAGGGCAGGTCTTTCAGAAGTGTTTCCTGCCACAAAATAATCGTGCTAATTTTTTTAAAATTACTGGCTAGATGTGGTGGCTGACCTGTAATCCTAGCACCCTGGGAGGTTGAAGGATAACTGCTTGAGCTTAGGAGTTAGAGATCAGCCTGAGCAAGAAGAGACTAGGTCTCTACTAAAAATAGAAAAAAATTAGCCAGGCATTGTGGCAGGCACCTGTAGTCCCAGGTACAACACAGAGGCTGAGGCAAGAGGATCAATCACTTGAGCTGGGTTTGAGGTTCCAGTGAGCTGTGATCACACCACTATATACACTCTTAGCCTGGGTGACAAAGCAAAACTGTCTCAAAAAAAAAAAAAAATTAAATCAGTTGCAAGTGAGGTTCAACTAAGTCACGCAGTTTGTATATGGACCCCCTGGTTCAGTGCTTTTTCCACTCCCTGACTCAGAGATCTGCTCCCTGCCTCTAGGCCAGGCCCTCCCGCAGGGCGCCCACTCCTCAGCGGTAGCACCCTGTCCCATCCTGAGAACCTGCTGTGCATCATAACTTTTACAGAGAGCCTGGTCTGTGTGCGCTGTGAGAGGCGAACAGGGCTTCCCCAGGGAGGAGGACGAGATTAATCTACGGAGCCTTTTGCTGTCAGGCACTTGGCAAGGCCCTGTAATCGTGCCAGTATAGCACTGTGCAGAGGTCCTCTCCCCGCCTTCACACTCACAAAGAGGCTGAGAGGTTGCAGTAATTATTTGAGGGCCGAAAGCTGGCGGGAGTGGCAAGAGAGGGGCCGGGGGCCCAGAGACGGGGTCGGGACGCTCACACGTGGGTGTGGGCGCAGGAGCAGGTGCCTCAGAGGGTGGCGCCTTGAGGGAGCCCTTGAGAGTCCCCGGCGGCGGGTCCCCGCTGTCGTGGGGCGGGCTCTGGCTCCTGAGAGGCCCCGCCCTGGGGCGCTGGTTTAAAGCTGGGAAGGCGGCGGGAGGCTCCGCAGCCGAGGAGCGCTGGAGCAGCCATGGCCCGGCGGGCTGCCGGCGCTCAGCGGCTTGGCGGTCTCCTACTTGTCGCCCTGTTCGCTGCCGGCGTCGCACCGCTGAGCGGGGCTCTCCCAGAGCCCTGTAGCCAGGCCGGCAAGATCCGACTGCACCCGCGGGGCAACCTCTGGGCCACCGGTAAGGCTTTGGGGATCCGGGCAAGCGCCCCTCACCCTGCCCAGACCCCATTTTCCTTCTCAACCCTCTGGCCGCTCCTCTGCCACAGGCACTAGTGTGCGAGTAGGTGAGGAACCTAGGGTCATTTAATTTAGTAGATGGGAACTTAAGACCCGGGCAGATCAATGATTTGGTTAAGATTACTTGGTCTGTTTAAGGCAGAGCTGGGCTAGAGCTAATATGATTGCCAGCTAGTACCTCTTCCTTTTGGCGATGCACCTCCAGTGTGTCTTCTCTGCACTCCCCACCTCCAGCGCCTCTTCTCCACTTGTTTCCTTCCCCTTCCCGACCTGTGCTGAGCAGACCACACAGCTCAGATCCCGGACCACCCCGCCCTCCTTCCAGCAGTACCATGCTCTCCACCCTCCACCTGTTTAGAAACAGCAGAGGCAGCATGCTTAGCTGCTACCCTGATGTCTCTGTCCTATCTACCTGCTGTGAGAGCTAAAATGTAGGAGAGATGGAGAACTTTCCCACTGGGGTAGGATCCTCACTCCCTGACTTCTTTGTCCCTGGGTACCTCCTTTTTAGGTCACTTCATGGGCAAGAAAAGTCTGGAACCCTCCAGCCTATTCCCATTGGGGACAGCTCCCCATACTTCCTTGAGGGACCAGAGACCACAGCTGAGTTACAGTCTGCTCAGGATCCTCCTGCTAAAGAAAGCTCTGGGCATGAGCCTCAGTGGCCCAGCACCCTACACCCAGGTGAGCCAGGCCTCTACCCCATTACAGCAGGTCTCAGCCAGGGTCACCCCTGGACCCATCATGGGAGGAATTGCCACCCAACAATGAGTTCAGGATGTGACTATCCAACCAGGACATGATGGTGAGGACCCCAGAAAGCCAAGGCTCCAGGCTCTTCAGGAACTTTTAAGAAATGAAGCTGACCTTCCCAGCAGACCCCATGGAGCCAGGATTAGGGAAAGAAGCTCCCTCTAACTCATCACCCAGGTCTTGGACTAGGATTGTCTAGCCATCGTCTCCTGGCAAGACTTTCCTACCCTAGACCACTGTCTCACTCTAGCTGTGCCCTGCTGCATTAACCAGAGCCACCCTTGCTATGCCTGTGTGTGCTTCTGGCCAGACCGGGACCCTGATGCACAGAGACGGAAAGAGAAGTCAGTTGGCAACCACGACAGAGCATGGACCTTGTTCACCTTGACCAGTGCTCTTTCCATGCTCTTATCTGCTTTGGTGCCAGTGGCAGCATTTCACCAATTTCAGCACTCCTGACATTCTGGGGTGGGCAGTGCTTTGTTGTGGGGGCTGTTCTGAGCATTGTAGGATGTTTAGCAACATCCCTAGACTCTACCCACTAGATGCCACTAGCACCGTCCCTCCCTCCAACCCCCAAGTTGTGCTAACCAAAAATGCCTGGACACTACCAGATATCCCCTGGGGGAGAGGGCCCTAAATCACTCTTGGTTATAAACCACTATGGGGGTTCAAGGCCCCAAAGCTGGGTCCAAACTTGCCTTTAATGTATAGCCTAGTTTAGGAGCTGCTTCTTTACTCTCTGCTCCTAGTGTTGTCCCCACTGGGTATTACCCTCCCTGGCACTGTAGCTGTGTGTGGAAGGCAGTGTGATGTGGTAGAGTATAGGATCTAGCAACAACATGCTGGGTTCATAACCTAGATACTTAGTAGCTGTAGGACCATAGAAATGTCACTTAGCCTAAGCCTCATCTTCCTTGTCCATAAAATGGAGATAATAATAGGCCATCTTCCATTAAATGTGACCATATATATCCCATACTCAGCATAATGCCTGGAGCACAGCATACCCTAAGTAAACAGGAGCTTTACTAGTCTGTGACCTCCCTGGCAGCACCTGTTGCTGACTCACCTTTGTACCCCACAGTGTCCAGCATATAGTGTGGACATTCTGAAAAAGGGAGGGACATTCCACCCCCTACAGCCCCTGAGGAACTCAGATGTAAGGGCCAAGAGCTTGAGTTAGCTGAGTCTGAAGGGAGATGACATCTCTAGGCCTGAAACATGCAGACCAACCTAGAGAAACTCAGAGGAATCAGCCCTCAGTCCCGGGGATGGCTTCAGAGTGAGGCCTGAGGCAGAGCTGGGGCTGGGAGAGTGACGACACTAAACCCAACCCAGCGTCAGGCACTGTACTTGGATTGACTACCATGATCTTGACTGTCATGATTACACTGTGAGATTGAGGCTGTGTTCTAGGAAAACTACTGCCCCACTCTTCCCAGGCCCTTCTGGGGTGCTAGGGGGCCTGCCCCTACCCACCTCTGCGATGCCTAGCACTTAGGAATAACAAAGCACTTGTATCATTTGTGCTCTGAGAATTCACCACAGGTAAATTCTGTATATTTCTCTTCAGTACAGGACGCTGCTGATGAAAATACTGCAGAAGTGACGCCAATACTGGGGCAGACACGATAACATTGTGCCCACCCAGGGAAGGTGGTGAATAGGAACTTTGGTGGTGGCCCCATCTGGATGTAAATCTCCAGCTCAATTCACTGTTACCCCATTACTATGATTTCTGGTTGGGTTGCTGGGAATATCACTGATGCAGATGCAAACTGTGTTCCCGCTGTATTTCTTGCTTCCCTGTTGTGAATAAAACATAAAATATCTGGTCTTCTCCTTCCAGCCACCTTTGAAAGGAATGGGAGGGAAAGGGAGATGTAGGGCAGGGCGTTCAGTGAGACGGGGCTAGCTATAAGAAGCCCAGAACTCTCCATCTCTGGCCCCATCCTGGCTTTGGCTCTGGACTTCTCACTCCTCACTCGGTGGCTGCTGTGTGCCTGGTGTTTTACCTGCTTCCTCCCCAGGGGAAGGGGTCGCCCGCGCTGCACTCCCGGGCGGTGCTCCCCTAGTCGTGCTGCGTCCCAGCGAGTTCAGGGCACACATGGACACAGAGCCGGGTTTATCGAACTTTACCGGGCTCTAAGCTGGCCTTAGAGCACTGACTGCCCCTCTCTAGGCTGCATGAACCCGGTCTTTACACGGGCGACCATTTGGTCCCTCAGGCTCCCCTTGGTGCAGACACCGGGAAGCGCCGCTCTCGGGTCACTTACCCAGGACTCGCTCCCGGAGAAGCGCGCAGCCGCACTCACTGCTCGGCCCCGCCCTCCACGGGGGCGGGGCCGGGAAGCCCTAAAGGCGGAAGTCCGTTACCGGAAGCGACGGTTACCATGGAGCCATCGGAGGACTGGCTGGTGGAATCCTTGCGCTTGTAAATCTGGTGGGGCTGGGAGACGGAGTCTGGGCCTGGAGCTGCCGCCGCGGGCGGAGCCACGTGCGGGATTGCGGCGTAGGCTGGTCTCGGCGCGGGCGGAGGATTCCGCCTGGCCTCGGCGCCACAGCTGGACGTGGCTCCTGCCCGGCGCGCAGCCTGTGCGAGGCGCTCGGCAGAGCAGCGCTGGTGGAAGGTGGTGGGAGGCCCTGAGTGCAGATAATCTTACAGATTCCTCACCTCAGCCTTGGGAAATGTGGGCACCCTGGGAGCTCCGCCGATGAGGTTCCAGCTCAGGGAGATGCTGTGCCTGACCCGGCCCCAGACACTCCGGGTCAAATGGGAGCTCTTAGCTGGGCCCGAGCGCCGCCCGTGCGGCTGCCACCTCGGGGTTTGTCGGTGTTCGTAAAGCGCTGGGCACCGTGTGATTTTGCGTCCCTGTCGCGCAGGTATCAGGATTTCTTTGCATTTGACCTCTCAGGAGCCACTCGAGTCCTCGAATGGATTGATGACAAAGGTGATGTGCCCTGGCTGGCCCTAGGGGACAGGGAATCCCACTCCTCCCGCCCCCGCTTCAGGGCTTGGCCTAGGGACCCATCCACTCTTCTCTGGGCTTCTTGGACACTTGTAGCAATTTGATGCCCTATTAGCACTTAAATTCCCTTTACTAAATCTTCCAACCCTTATACAAGGCTGCACATCATTGGAGAAGGAATTTATCCTTGCTTTGGGGGATTTGGTTGGAGTTTATAGACTCAGCCATGGTCTATAATCTTTCCAGCATTTGTCACAGCTGTCTCTTTTTCCAGGCGTCTTTGTGGCTGGCTATGAAAGCCTGAGAAAAAACGAGATTCTTCATCTGATACTACCTCTCAGGCTTTCTGTAAAAGAAAACCAGGTACCTTGAAATATAAGTGCTGAGTATATGTGTCCCCTTTTGTATGTGGAGCTCTTATCTCCAAGTATTGCCCTGGATACTAGAAAGAGAGGGGGACAAGCACAGGGTCTGCCCTTATAGTTGTATGGAGGAAGGCACGTGTGCGTCAAGATTAATACTATAGCACACCCTGTGGTTTACAGAGGGCTACCTGAGGAAGAAGTCAGTTTTGCCTTATCAAACATAGATTTATGGAGTTATTACGGTATATAGGGTAGTTGAAGCCAATAGAATGTTAAGGTCATTCATGTAGTGAACGTGTACTGTACAAGGAATAAGAGAATATAGCCAAGGGCAGACCCTCAGGGGACATATTTTAGAGGATGGGTACAGGAAGATGAAGCCACAAGGAATAGTAAGAATAGTCTTTGACTTGAAAGGAGTTTCAGAAAAGGTCAGCATTTCAGAAGCCAAGAGAATGTGTGAAGAAGGAAAGAATTGGTAGCTACTTAATGTTGCCTGCTTCAAATGAGGATTGAAGAGTTTATTCACTGGAGTGGCAGTTGGGAAGCTCTTGGTGACCTCTGTCACAATATTTTTGTGAGTGGTGGTCAGACCCAAAGACTGAAAAGGAAGAGGAAGTAGAATCAGGAAATATAGGGAGGGAAGAAGCTAGAGCAGTAACTAGTAGGAAACAGATTTAAGGGATGGTGTCCTAAACACGGAGGCTTTAGCAGAGTTACAAGCTGTGGAGAAGTAGGCCCTGAAGGAGGAGAGGATGAAAATTCAGCAGTGAGGGTCTAACACAGGGAACCAGCTTCTGCTTCTAGGGTTGGAGAATGGGTATAGGTCAGGAGTCCATGGGATGGCATTACTGGTAAGAAAACAAGGGAGGGGTGAGGCATATAGGAAAATAGCCTTGGAGGGCCATATGGGGGCAGGAATTTGATCACTTATTCCTGAGTTTTCGGCTTTTTGGAGGCAACTTTGTTGCCCCCGGTGGTGTCATAGCTCAGGGCAACCTCAAATTCCTGGGTTCAAGAGATCTTCTTGCCTCAGCCTTTTGAGTAGCTAAGACTCTGGGCACTCATCTCAAAACTTGCCTACTTTTTCTGTTTTAATAGAGACAGGTTTCTCTCTTGCTCAGGCTAGTCTTGAAATCCTGATCTTAAGTGATCCACTCACCTCAGCCTGCCAGAAACTAGGATTACAGGCGTGAGCCACTGTGCCTGGCCTGTTCCAGAATTTCTAAAATTCTTTAATTAAATAAGAAACAAAGTTATCTTAGAGGTGACCATGTTATGGAGTTGAGTTGAAGGTGTAGAAGAGGAGGCTAGAAAGAATATAGAAAGCCCAGAGGAGGCTGGGGCCTAAGAGATCTGTATGTGGCCCAGTGTTTCTTAAAGTAGCCCTAGGACCACCTATATAAGAGCCTTTAGGAGAGCTGCCTAAATTGTATATTCCTGGGCCCTCTTCAGACCTACTGAGTTAGAATCTCAAGAGTTAAGGCCTGGAAAAAGTTTGTACTCATAAAACATAGAATCTGGGAAGCTATAGGGCAGCCTGGCCTTTATTGCTTTGTAGGGAGTTTGTGAGGAAATTACCTACCTAGTGCTCTTGATCCCCTTAAGCTCTAGGCTTGAGCCAGGGCTCACCCAGACTGAGCCTCTTTTCTTTTAGGGCCCCCTCCTTTTCCCCTGCCTCCAATTCCTTATGCAGAGATAGTAGAATTGAGGGGCTAAGAGCATGGACTTCGGTTAGAACAGACTTAGGTTCAGATTCACAACTTAATACCTGTATGACCTTAGAAAAGTAGCTTAAGATCTGTGTACCTTAGTTTTGTCAGTTACAGAATAGCAATAATTGTAAAACCTATGTTGCAGAGTGATTATAAGAATTAAATGTAAAAAAAAAAAATTAAATGTGATAAACTTCTAATCAGTGCCTAACAGAGTGAATACTTGACAAGTGGCTGTGACAGTTTTATTGCTAGAGGAACCCATGTGGCTTCCACTGAGAGATTGGGAGGAGAAATGGCTGATCGAGTCTTGTTTTCTTGGGTGAAGCTTTAAGCCTCTGCAACTCCTATAAGGCCTGAAGTATGTTTGTACTGTAGTACAAAGGGGTTGGTGAAAGGCTTAGAGAAAGGTTTTGGATGTGCAGGGGAAGAAAAGAAGCTGTATATATAGGCAGCTGAGATCACCATTTCCAAATAGCAACATGCCAAGGCCTACAGGGAGAAGTATCTGTCACCAGCTGAGCAACTTCTGTGGGCCCCTATCAGGCCAAGACCTGACCACTTTACCTAGAGATCATCTGAAATGTTCGTGTGAAGAGCAGCTCTCTCTGAATGATTACCCCTCTTTATTATAGGGCTTATTCCCAGAAAGAGATTTCAAAGTATGCCATGGAGGATTTTCAGACAGGTCTGTCTTTGATCTGAAGCACATACCAGACTCCAGGTATGGTGAATTCTGTGACCCAGGCTTTCCATTCAGGATGGGATGCCTGGAAATGCCCAGGGGTGTCCTGCCTCTCAGCACAGGGTGAGGAATACACACGTGCACATGCATCTACAGACTTAGAATACAAAGACACTTGCTGTGGCTTCACAGTCCCCCACAGACCTTTTGACTAAAGTATCTAACAGGTCACTGGGGTTGTTCCAGAGGATAGATGTACGAGTGTGGGATGCTCTTAGTTTCTGTGGGAGCTGACGGTGGGTAGTTGGGTAGTAATAGCTCAGCTGGAAGGGGCTGAGAGTCTCTGGGTCGGAGCTGTGTGTTCAGGCTCCACACTAGTATCCTCTCGAGGTGATCATCATGACACATAGAAGAAGCCTGGCTCAGTCTCATGACTCTGAAGAGTGAGTCTGCCCCTCATTTGTTAACTGCTGGTGGCTGGTCTTAATGATCATCCTGCAGTAAGATTTCCCTGGTATGGGGAGTGGAGTCTCAAGCTGAGTGGGCTGGAAAGGGAAAGGGCCAAAGTGTTTGAATTAAGACTTTGTGTCTCTCCTGAATAGCTTGCTGGTGACCAGTGGCCTTCCAGGTTGTTATCTGCAAGTGTGGCAAGTCATAGAGAACAGTGGTGAGTGAATTTGACATGGTGGGGGTTAAAATTGTAGGACTGTGTGTCTCACATACCCCCTTCCCCTAATCTGAGCCAGTTAAAAAGTAGATTCAGGGCAACACCTGTGGCTCCAAGGAGGCAGGCGCCGGCCCCATATGCTGGAGGTGGTGGGTTCAAACCCAGCCCTGGCCAAAAACTGCAAAAAAAGAACAAAAGTAGATTCAGAGCCAGTTGGGAATTTACTTAGATTAGCAACCACAGCATGGCATATAAACCCCAAATAAAATTTTGAAATTTTGCCAGACAAATGGGTCTAGCTGCCTGTCACTGTTCAGCCAGTTTGCAAAGAAAGGGATAGGTCCACCAATCTTGACTGTCAGAAGGCAAGCGATTCTGGATAATAGTGAGAGTAGCCTCTCCAAGACTGTTGGGCTTTAGTTACAAACACAGCAGTTTTTTTTTTGAGATAGAGCCTCAAGCTGTCACCTGAATAGACTGCTGTGGCATCACAGCTCACAGCAACCTCCAATTCCTGGGCTCAAGCGAGTCTCCTGCCTCCGCCTCCCAAGTAGCTGGGACTACAGGCACGTGCCACAACACCCGGCCATTTTTTGGTTGCAGTCGTCATTGTTGCTTGGCGGGCCCGGGCTGGATTTGAACCCGCCAGGTCAGGTGTATGTGGCTGGCGCCTTCGCGTGTTGAGCCACAGGCGCCGAGCCAACACAGCAGTTTTTATAGAAAGTTAGAAATAAAAGACATCTAGTGAATTACAAGTTAATCCAAAACTTAATTTACAGCAACATCAAAGTAATGCTCACAGTAATAATGGAATGCTATTTTTTTTCCTCCTGGTGCTATTACTCTCTAGGGTTGTTTGCTCAGTTCCTCAAGATATACATCTTTATGACCCTAGGTCTGGGAGTTGATGGCATCAAGGAAAAAGAATGTTGCTTAATCAAGGTGGTGGTGGGGTCACATAGTCTTTTGATTTTAAATCACTCCTATTTCAGCCTAACCGAGTCTGTTTTCCTATTGCTTTTCATTAACACTATTATCTACTGTAAGAGCTGGGTTTATCCAGTGAACTATAGGCCTCTCCCATTGGCAGAGGCAGAGCTAGAGCTGCTCAGGTGAGCTTCCTTCTTGGAGGAGGAAATGGTAGCCATGAGGTCATCTCTTCTTGCAGGCATGCTAGTCCCAGAGAAGTAAAATAGTAAGCAAGAGGCTAGGCTAGCTAGTCTCCCACTCAGAAAAGTCCTTTTGTTTCTCAACATGAAGGGAGAGAGGGAGCAAGAAGTGTTAATCTTGTCCCTTCTGGAAATAGAGGGGCATTCCCCCGTGGGGAAGAGTGTTCCCTCCAGCAGTGGGTATGTGGGTCCCCTGTCAGGCAGGCACCAGAGCATGCAACCCTCTGGCCTGATCCAGCTCCTTCCATGCCTCCTTCAGTTAGAGCGTTGTTGGCTAGGATGAAGAGAGCCTCAGAGGCACAGGCAACTACTCTTGGAACTGTCCCTTTGGTTGTATGATCCTCTGTCCTCAGTCCCCAGGCGGCCTAACTTGGAAGCTTCCCAGGAATTGCCTATCAGCTTCACCATGGGAGAAAGGGGTTCTTGTTCTATCTCTCTTTTATTTTGAGACAGCAACCTGAAACTCTGGGACTTAAGTGATGCTCTTGCCTCAGGTTCCCAAGTAGCTGGGACTACAGGCGTCCACCACAACTGATTTTTAGAGATGAGGTCTCGCTCTGGCTCAGGCTGGTCTTGAGCTCAGACAATCCACCTGCCTTGGCCTTCCATAGTGCTAGGATTACAGGCATAAGTCACTGTGCCTGGCCTTGAGTTCTTCTCATTTGCTTTCCGAGGTCACTGTGGGCTTTCCTTGTCACTTGTCCTGTGCTGTGGCTTCTAGCTATTTATTGTACTTGTACTTGTTGGGTTCTCAATTTTCCATCTCCTCACCAAGAGCTGTCAGTGGTGTTTTGTTTTTGAGACGGTCTCAATCTGTCACCCTGGGTAGAGTGCTGTGGCATCATAACTCACAGCAACGTCCAACTCTTGGGCCCAAGCCATCTTCTTGCCTCAGTTTTTCTATTTTTTTTTTTTTTTTGAGACAGAGCCTCAAGCTGTCACCCTGGGTAGAGTGCCGTGGCATCACAGCTCATAGCAACCTCCAATTCCTGGGCTCAAGCAAGTCTCCTTCCTCTGCCTCCCAAGTAGCTAGGACTACAGGCGCCTGCCACAACGCCCGGCCATTTTTTGGTTGCAGCCGTCATTGTTGTTTTGTCTGGCGGGCCCAGGCTGGATTTGAACCTGCTAGCTCAGGTGTACGTGGCTGGCGCCTTAGCCGCTTGAACCACAGGCGCTGAGCCAGTTTTTCTATTTTTAATAAAGGTAGAGTCTCGCTTTTTGCTCAGGCTGGTCTCAAACCTGTGAGCTCAAGCTGTCCACCTGACCTAGCCTCTCAGAGAGCTGGGATTCCAAGTGTGAGCTACCGTGCCCGGCTATGTCAGTGGTTTTTATTAAAGTCAATCTGATGGATGTGAAAATGTCTATCATTGTGGCTTTCATTTGCATTTCCTCAATGACTTTTTTTCTTTTTCTTTTTAATTTTTTTTTTTTTTTGAGACTGAGTCTCACTTTATTGCCCTTGGTAGAGTGCTATGGCATCACCGCTCACAGCCACCTCTGACTCCTGGGCTTAGGCGATTCTCTTGCCTCAGCCTCCCAGATAGTTGAGACCCAATGATTTTTTTTCTTAAGACTTGGGCTCTTATTCTTGCTCAACCTGGTCTCAAACTCCTAAGCTCAAGCAATCCTCCCACCTTGGCCTCTCAGAGTGCTAGGATTACAGGAGTGTGCCACCATGCCTGGCCCATTTCCCTAGTGATTAATGATGTTGAGCATCTTTTCATGTGCTTACTAATTATTTGTATATATGCTGAAATGTGTATTAAGATCTTTTACCCATTTTTTGTTTGTGTTGTTTGTCCTTATTGAGATGTATATTGTGAGTACAAGTTCCTTATTAAATACATGTTTTGCTAATATTTTTTACCAGTATGTTGTTTGTCTTTCATCTTCTTACTGGTGTCCTTTGATGAATAAAACTTTTAAATTTTGCTGACATCCAATTTTGTTTTATTTTATTTTATTTTTTTTGCCCAGGGCTGGGTTTGAACCCGCCACCTCCAGTATGTGGGGCTGGCACCCTACTCCTTTGAGCCACAGGCGCCACACTTTTTTTTCTTTTTGAGACCTCAAACTCTTGGGCTTAAGCAATTCTCTTGCCTCAGCCCCTTGAGTTGTGGCAGGGCGCCTGCCACAACACCTAGCTATTTTTAGAGACGGGGTGTTGCTCTTGCTGAGGCTGGTCTTGAACCTGTTAGCTGAGGCAATCCACCTGCCTTGGCCTCCCATTGTGTTAGGATTACAGGCATGGAGCCACCACACCTGACCAACTCATTGATTTTCTCCTATTTTTTTTCCAAAAGTTTTGTTTTAGTTAAAGCTGAGTCTGTGATTCAGTTTAAGTTAGTTTTTATGCATAGGGATGTGCAGTTGTCACAGCACTATTTATGGAAAAGCCTGTCCTTTTCTTCACTGGTTTGCCTTGGTGCCTTTGCTGAAAATTAATTGACCATAAATATAAGGATTTATTTCTGGACTTGTCTTTCTGCTCCACTGATCTGCATATTTATCCTTGTGTCAGTAACTTGTAGTCGTTTTTTAAAATTTGTCCAAAAACTCACTGAGTGGGGCAGCAATAGTTTAAAGATGAGAGGTGGAAGAATCTTAAGAAAGAACCGTTTGGGGTTCCTTTGGTCCCTAAAGGTACCTAGTGTCATGTAGAGTCTGTAGCTTCAGGGCTAGAGGAGCTAGTGGTACAAGGATGTTTTTAATCTGACACTCATATGAGTGTAGAAAGTCAGATGGAGTAATCTTCTTTTACATAATAGTACAGAACACAACAGAGCTCAGGAGAAACTGGCCAGCTATTTTCCTAGAGGCCTAAAAGTGTAACATTATGTTGGTGAATTTTCTAAGGTCCAGGAATTGACCTACAGCCCCAGGGTCTCAGAAACCTGATTTTTTATTTTTTTATTTGATGAGTCCTTTTGGTACAGGATCAGAAGGATGAGAAGATTGAAGAACAAGAAGGGAAAAAAGAAAGAAAGAGAAAAAAAGAAAGAAAGAAAAGAAAAGAAAAAGGAGGAAGGAGATGGGGTGGGTAGAAGCAACTATTGACCAAAAGTAGAAAGGCACAGAAGAGTGGGACGGAAGCAATATAGGTGTATAATAGTGTACTTTGACCCAACCTTAAGAGTCTCCAACCTCTGGGAGTGCCGAGTTGGGTGATTAGGTCAGCAGCTCTTTGCCAGCCTGTTTGGACACAGTACCCCACCTCCACCAAGTAGAGAGGGAAGACAAAAATGCAATAAATCAAATAAAAACAAGCAAACCAAAAACTTTACAGGATAAGATTGGGGAAAAAAATCAATTACTATGGGTAGAAACACTAGCAAAATTGAAGTCTAATTATTGAAAAAGGCAACAATGAAAAATTATATTTAAACTAGAAAAATGAAGCAATTAAAAAAAAGAAAAAAATCTTTAAGGAAAATGTTGAAATTAAAAATAAAACAACAATAACAAAAACAAACAAACAACAACAAAAAAAACCACAAAACAAAACAAAACCAAGAAACAAAGCAGTATACATATTTTGCTGATATTGTCTGGGCAAGAGGTGATCTTCTGGGGTATATTATGTTAGTTGCAATGTTGATACGGCTGAACAAAATGGAGACTGGAGGCCTCTAATGATTTCTCAAACCCCGCAGGGTGGAGAGTTTAAATCCTCCTCAGCCTGTTTAGAAGGCACTTTAAATTGCTTACTTGGGCTAAGCAGAAGCTTTCCCAGGAAAGCGCTTGTCACTGGGATCACTCCTTAAGTGGCTATCCACTTACCCAGTGTGCCAAAACCAGTCTCACCCAGTGCCCCTGAGGGCTAAGGCTGTAAGGCCTCTCAGTCCCCGCCTTTAGGCTGCTCAATCACTAGATTACTTCCTACCGCCTGATGCTTGTTCTGCCACCCAACTCTCCACTGCTTTTGCCTTCTTCAGGGGGTCCAGAAGTTTCACGCTGTCTCCCTGTGTCCCCAAAGGGATGTTTCTGGGCAGATCTCGCCAGCAAGAGATGCCTGAATTCTTCTCTCCCCAGTCTCACCATGCCCAGTTGTAAGGAAGCTGTTACTTGGCCGTCATCTTGGCTCCTCCCTTTGTGAATCTTTATTGATTTTTTTATTATGATCATCTTGTCCTTTAGAAAATATTTATAACATTTATAATGGTTTATTTAAAATCATTCTCTTTTTTCATTATCTCTGTCACTTCTTTTTCTGCATTTATTTCCTTCTATTTTGAGGTAATAATTTGGTGTTTCTTTGTTTAATGAATTTTGATTGAATTCATGTTGCAAATGTTACAATATTGAACTTTTATTATGCTTATTTTTCCTGTAAGAAGGTTGAAATTTGTCTTGTTAGGCAATTTAGTTACCAATATTCATGTATTCAAAGATGTTTTTAAGTTTTTTTTTTAGAGTTGTCCAAAGCAGCCTCTACTCTATGGCTAATTCAACAAAACTATCAAGGAATGATTCTCTAGTTTTTTTTAATTATTATTATTGTTTGGGATTCATTGAAGGTACAAAGAATTAGGTTACACTGACTGCATTTGTTAGGTAATTTGTTAGTCCCTCTTACAATCATGTTCCAATCCAAAGAGGTGTGTCATACACCATGATGCCCATTCCCCTCTCTCCTCCCCTCTCCCTGCTCCCTCATTGCCCTACCCTCCACCTTGTATTAGATCATCCACTGTCTTCACATTAGAATTGAGTACATTGGATTCTTGCTTCTCCTTTCTAGTGATGCTTTACTAAGAAGAATGTGTTCCAACTCAATCCAGGTTAGTACAAAAGATGAAAGTCTTCATCTTTTTTAATGGCTAAATAATATTCCATGGTATACATATACCACATCTTATTAATCCATTCCTAAGTTGTTTCCACATTTTGGCAATTGTAAATTGAACTGGGATAAACAGTCTAGTGTAAATGTCCTTATGATAAAATGCCTTTTTTTATTATGGGTGAATGCCTAGTAATGGGATTGCAGGATCAAAGAGTCTCTAGATTCTTCAAGATATGAATCCAGCTACTTACCGTTACTTGATCTTTGACAAGCCAACTAAAAACATTCAGTGGGAGAAAAGACTCTTTATTTAACAAATAGTGCTGGGTGAACTGGCTAGCGACCTATAAGAGGCTGAAACTGAACCCACACCTCTCACCATTAACTAAGATAGACTCTCACTGGATTAAAAACTTAAACTTAAGACATGAAACTATAAAAATTCTATTAGAAAGTGCAGGGAAAACTCTTGAAGGAATCGGCTTGGGTGAATATTTTATGAGGAGGACTCCCCAGGCAATTGAAGCAGTATCCAAGATACACTACTGGAACCTGATCAAACTAAAAAGCTTCTGTACAGCCAAGAACATAGTAAGTTTAGCAAGCAGACAGCCCTCAGAATGGGAGAAAATATTTGCAGGTTATGCCTCCCACAAAGATTTAATAACCAGAATCCACAGAGAACTCAAAAGTATTAGCAAGAAAAGAACAAGTGATCCTATCTCAGGATGGGCAAAAGACTTGAAGAGAGACTTCTCTAAAGAAGACAGGCAAACAGCCTACAGACACATGAAAAATTCTCACCATCCTTAATCATCAGAGAAATGCAAATCAAAACTAATTTGAGATATCACCTAACTCCAGTAAGATTAGCCCACATGACAAAATCCCCAAACCAGAGATGTTGGCGTGGATGTAGAGAAAAGGGAACACTTCTACATTGCTGGTGGGAATGCACACTAATACATTCCTTTTGGAAGGATGTTTGGAGAGTACTTAGAGATCTAAAAATTGACCTGCCATTTGATCCGATAATTCCTTTACTAGGTATATACCCAGAAGACCAAAAATCACATTATAACAAAGACATCTGTACCAGAATGTTCATTGCAGCCCAATTCATAATTGCTAAGTCATGGAAGAAACCTAAGTGCCCATCGATCCACAAATGGATTAATAAATTGTGGTACATGTATACCATGGAATATTATGCAGCCTTAAACCAGTGATTTTAAGGGATCCCTTAGTTTTAAAAGGATAAGTAATATTCTTTTTTCTTTAATGAATGAAAATGAATATTATGTTTACGATTGCATTTTTTTGCTAATGTGATAAAACTGTGAAACTGTGTGTTGTAGGAGAGATCGTGAATATGTTTTAAGATATTTTGTGTAGATTTCTGAATAGCTTTTCATTTTCAGAAATGGAAAGTCAATGAATCGCCCTTTGAAGTTCGCCTGATGTTCTGGGCAGGTGATTTTATTGTGCGTCCAAGGCAGAGAAACTTGACAAAAGATAAATCCTCCTAATTCTTCTCTCTGAGCCTCATTTCTCCCTGGAAAATTCAGTGGGGCTCTTAATTAAATTTCAAATGGCTTTGCATATCCAGATATGAATGTTTTGTCCTCTTGTAGGACTGAGGTAAAGTGTAAGAAATTAAACACACATTAGGGATTACATGTGTGTGTGTGTGTGTGTGTGTATTCATGTGAATCACTTTTTCAAGAGAAATTCCTGGGGCAGTTCGTGTTTATTGGTCCTCAGCTTCTATACTCATTACATTTACATCTGCAATGATGTCAGATGTTTAGTGTTGTGATAGTGAGAGGGCTCAAATACTTGAAATATGCAGCAGCATATATTAGGTATACAGCAGTATATCCAAAAATATTCTTTTTTTAATATGGGGATCTACCATTTTGGGGGGAATCTACTGTTTTTAAAGAATATTGATTGAGATGGCTGAAACCAACTGGTTATTTTCAGAAAGTTCAAGAATTCAGATTTGAGAATTTCATTAAGCAAAGTTTTGTTCATTATGTTTTGCATAAGGGTGGGTGTGTTAGTACATAATTGCACTATCACAGAAGAAAAATTAGAAAACCATTGATTAACTTTTTAAAACATTAAACCCCAGATATTTGCCTGATTTGATATGATATGTAATTGATAAGTGATAATGCTAAAAATGTCCTGCACATTATAAAAATTCAATATGTAAAATCAAGAGATATTTAAATAAATGCCATATACCCTCCCAGTGTATCCTTACTTTATATATTTACAGAAAAAATGAATTTAAGAAATTCTAGTTGAGTTCTAGGTGACCAGACCACCTGGATTTGTGTGCTGTTCCTTCTGTTTCCTCACAGTGTGGTCTGGCACATGATTTCCAGCAGATACTTCTTTAAGGAGTCAGGGATATTGTTAACCCTGGATGGATTTTTGGAGCACTTTGTTAGTTGAGTGAGGGCACATTCTCAAAGACTGCCAGCTCAATCTTTGAAGGCAAAACAAAACATTACCCCCAGGTAGAAGATTTCTTCCCATTTTATTCTAAAGTCCTCAGTGGTGGGAAGAGAGTGTCAATAAAAATAGACCCCAAACCTTCCCAATATATCAAGTCTTTATCAGCCAATTAAATGAAATACAGGGTGTCCCTGAAGTTCATGTGCAGTTTTATAAATGTCAGTCATTTATAATAAATCTTTCTACTTCGTCAAATATATATATATTTTTTTACTTAGAAATAAATGAAGAGTTAAAGACAGAAAGGTTTTGAAGGGTGATGGGAAGATGATCTTATCACCAAAAACAGTGTGGATTAATCAGAAGCATTTATAAGATGGTCTATTTGAAGATGTGTTCTCTAAGGCTACTGATTTTACTTTGTAACCAAAGTGATGATTCAGTCAGTTTACCAAGGAAACATTACCTCTAATCAATGTTGAAAAACTCCATTTTCTGTCTATTGAGTTTTTGTAAGGCCAGTTTCAAATGGATTTTTCCAGCAACATTTAACTTAGTAACCTATCATTCATTCTCTTAGTTTTTCTCCTCTTGGCTTATTTTCTCCATTATCTTGCGCCTTCCACATCCACTTCTTCGTGTCCTTTTTTTTTTCTTAGTTGCCCTTTTAATAAAATATTCTTTTTATCTAAAATGATTTTGGTCTGTCAAAATAGACTCTCAGAAGGGATTTTTCTTTTAAGCGTACCAGATTTCTATCCTCCTGACTCCTGTCATTTTTAAATTATGACTGTAAACTTTTTCTTATTTATTTTCACAATAATGAATGATTCATACAACAAGAATTCTCCAGAGGGCAGTCACTGTGTTTAGATAGTGTGGTTGGTTCATGCTTGCTTTTCACTTATTTTGTGAAATGAAAAGGTCTTTCAATTGTATCTGTGCCTTTGAAATTCAAATTAGCCCTGGTGTCTAATTCTTGAAGGGTAACTCTTCTTTGTCATCTGTCATACAGTCTAGAATTGATGCATGGCACCCAAAAGGTGTGGGGTGCTTAAACGATACCTGAGCTTATTGGTAATTATTAAGCTTTTTAAAAATAAAATTCTTTCCTTTGGTGGAAATAGAATGGCAGTTATGCTACTTCGTGTCAAATAAATGTGAGATAAGGTTAGATGTTGATTTTCATGTTGTGTTGGAATTATGTCCAGGTATCCACACATCATAATGTGAGCCACAGACATATCAGAAATGCCTCAGTAAAGCATCAGACCATGTTATGGAACACTAACCATCATTCCCTACCATGTTCCTAAAGAAATAAAAGAATGTGTGTGTTAGAAATCCCTGGGAATTTATTAGGCCTGTGAAGAGATTTCTCTCTTACTTTCCTATGGAGATAATGGATGGATGATTATTACCTGTTAAGTTCAGGGAATCTAAAAGAAATTTAATAATAACTAACATGTATTGAGTGTTCACCTTGTGCTAGGTAGTGGAATGAACACGAAAACAATTTGCAGTAATTGGAGAACCCCTGCATTTCCTTTGTTTGCTGTGGCAGGGTGCACATTTCTGTTTAGCAAGTAGATACCATAGAGAGCACAAATTCTAGGTTTATTTCTCCAGGAGCCTGCTCAAAAGGGCTGCCATCAGGAAAGTACCCTGAAAGAGCTGTGAGGGGTGGCGCCTCTGGCTCAGTGAGTAGCGCGCCAGCCCCAGATACCGAGGGTGGTGGGTTCAAACCCAGCCCGGTGAAACTGCAATAAAAAAATAGCCGGGTGTTGTGGCAGGTTCCTGTAGTCCCAGCTACTTGGGAGGCTGAGGGAAGAGAAATCACCTAAGCTCGGGAGTTGGAGGTTGCTATGAGCTGTGATGCCATGGCACTCTACCGAGGGCGACAAAGTGAGACTCTGTCTCCAAAAAAAAAGTGAAAGAGCTATGGAGCATGCCACTCCAGGACAGAGCCATTTCCCATGCCTGGAGCAGTGGAGATGGATCCTGCCAGGTTTCCAGTGAACCCACACCCCATTAGAAGGCCAGCATTTGGATTCTGTCCAAGGGAGGGAGTTGTCAACTAGGAAAAGACCACAATTAAATAATTTTAGTGAAACAGATTTTGCCAGTTTGCTCTAATTATTTTCTCAAGTCTACCTCTGAAAGAAATGGAAGAGAAGTTGGAAGGTGGAAGATAGGAAAAATGAATAGCACAATTTTGAATTCTTCAGCCTATGACCCTTGGCAAAGTGTTGGCTGATGCAGGAGTGTGGGGGAGAAAATGAGAAACCTATGTTGGATGTGAGATCAAATTTTACATTTTATTAACTACATGGATTGTGCAATAGAGGAACTATTGGAAAGCCCAAGACTCCATCCAAGATAATTTTGGGGTATGAAAAAAGGAGATGGAACAAAACATGATTAGAAGGGGAAACAAAATGATTGAATAACAACAACAAAAAATCAAACCCTTTACTGAGGTTCAGATTATTCAATCAATTGGTTGCTTAAGGATTTGATGTATTCCTATATGGGGTGAGAAAATGCTGTCTTCAGATTAGAAATACATTCAAATGGTCACAGTGATGGTACACTCAGGACAGTTAAAATGGGAAGTTTTATTGTCTGTGATTGTATCCTTTCTGAAATCATGTTGTATATTTAATGACAAATTTATAACTGCATTCTTTTTTATTCAATAAAATTTTGAGGGCTTATCTTCTTGGTAATGCTATAGGCCTATTGAGTGTAAATGTCATTAGTATGTGCATTCTTCTAACTCAGTGGGCAGTGCAGAAAATGTCATTTCTGTATTTCTAGGGAGAACACACACACAGTATTAGGAAGCAGAGGGGAAGGCACTCAATCAGGAAGGCTTCCTGGAAGAGGAGGTGTGTGTTAAAGAGTGAACTTGTTTTAAAGCAGTCGTTCTCAACCTGTGGGTCACAACCCACAGGAACTGTATTAAAGGGTTGCAGCATTAGAAAGGTAGAGAACCACTGTTTTAGAGGAACAACTGCTCATTTTCTACATTTTCTTCACTTTTCTTTGAACATATTGAGCTTTTATTCATATCATTGCTCTTCCACATACCTTGTACACCCTCACTTTCCCAATATTTAATAGTTAGCTATCCTATAAAATTCAGCTATAAATTTAATAATTTAATAGTTAGCTATCCTATAAAACTCAGAAATACCATTTCTTTAGAGAAAGGTAACCTGAGCTATAAATATAAAAGTTGCCACACTATTATTTCATCTCATTCTGCTTCTTTTATGTCTTCTCATATCTTTTTTCTTTTATTAATTCATATTCATAGAGATCATGAATACATTTACGCATTTTGGGGGTTCAATGTGCTAATATTTTATATAATTTGGAGTGCTTACATCAAACTGATTAATATAGTTTTAACCTCATTTACTTAATTATTCTGTTAAGACATTTATGCTCTATTCTTGATAGATTTGACTTGTACCCTTGTAATATGCTTCATAGGTGTGGCCCCACTGTCTACCCTCCCTCTATCAAACCTCCCCCCCACTTCTCTCCTTCACCCTGGACTATAGTTCTGATCTATCTTTCATAAGAAAATGTAAGTAATCCCAATTTATATTGCTAATACCTTTTATCGCACAAAATTCTGCCTTTCAGGAAACTGATAATCCTGTCTGTTTTCCTCACTATTGTACTTCTAGCATCTTGTAAAAGCATGATAAAAATTTCCTGCCTCAGTTTAATTGATATTATTTAGTCATCCATTAATCAGTAGGTGATTATTTGGCGTTTTAGTGCTTCTTTGTTGTCCCACTTTCGTAATTTGAAGATTTTACTGTCTGTGAGTTGATCAGGGCCTGTCTGAACGAGCCTGCTGCTTTTACAATTTCCTAGGCTTCGCCTCAGGTCCTGGAAACCCATTCCATTCTGTATTTCTTGCTCTTAACATCTTTACACTGATACTTTTCGTTTCCTGTGAGTGTGCTATTGCCACCCATAAGCAGCAAAGGCTCTGACATACGAAAAAAAAAATGGAGTACAAATACTGTGTGTCTGTCTGTATCACCAATGTTGAAGTTTGTGATAATGATTAGGAAAAATCATATATCTTTACTGTGATTTTTCCAATGTATTCCAAATAGATTTCCCTATTTAATCCACAAAGTATTGCTGTGTTAAGCAAAGCATGCACTGCAGTCATGAATTTTCAAACATAACGCTTGTCTTAGTACCTGAAAGTGCTTTGGTAGTGCTGGTAAAGCCGGTCAAGCATGCAGGCCTCCCCACTCTCAACCCAGAGCTACGCTTGTTAAACTCTCTACCTATTTGTGAGATGATTACGGCAAGGGGAGCACTACTAATGCATTCACTGAGTACATAAATAATAAGAGTGGTTATCATAAATAATAGTGTACAGTGGCAACAAAAGCACAAACTCAGGCAAGAATGAATTTCTCAATTTAAATTTCGAACTTTAATGCTAGAGACTGTATCCAAGTACTTGCTCCATTGATAGTCCAGAAGTGTGGAATCACACATCACAAAAACATATTTAAATCCATTCCTAAAGGGGATGGAATATTCATTTTTGTGCCAATGCCCCAATGACTGTTACTATTTCAATTCTTATGATTCTTTTTTTTTTTTTTTTTTTTTTGCAATTTTGATGGTATTTTATTGGCAGAACTTTTTATAACCTAAATGTATTTTTCTGTATTCAGTAAGTACTGCAAGTACTGCATTCTTTTTTGACACCTAGTAAATGGTCTCTTTTTTTTTTTTTTTTTTTTATAATTTTATTGAATCATAATTCTGTACATTGGTGCAATCATAGGGCACGATTCATATACATTCAGAAATGTTTTGATCGTACTGTTACAGTTAGCAAATTGTGGTACATGTATACCATGGAATACTATGCAGCCTTAAAGAAAGATGGAGACTTTACCTCTTTTGTGTTTACATGGATGGAGCTGGAACATGTTCTTCTTAGCAAAGTATCTCAAGAATGGAAGAAAAAGTATCC
>CAUYON010038554.1:0-21537 GCA_963573935.1 Arctocebus calabarensis
CCAGCTACTAGGGAGGCTGAGGCAAGAGAATCGCTTAAGCCCAAGAGCTGGAGGTTGCTGTGAGCAGTGTGACGCCACGGCACTCTACCCAGGGCGATAAAGTGAGACTCTGTCTCTACAAAAAAATAAAAATAAAAAAAAAAAGTGCTTCCAGCAGCTGAGGAAGAGAAATGCTTTGCATGTGGATGAGACAACCAGGAAGAGCATTCCTGCTCCTCTCCAGCCCGCAGGGGGGCACCCCCACTCCTGCCAGCCGGGGCTACCTTGTGTCCTCTCTGTGGTCACTCCTCTCCCCCACAGGAATGGCTGCCTGGGGTCCTTGCCAAAGCCTTTCTTTCTTTTATTAAGTCATATACACGTAGATCATGAATACATTTATGCGTAAGTGGGATACAATGTGTTGACTTTTTATACAATCAGACATGCTTACATCAAACCAATCGACATAGCTTTCACTTCATTACTTGATTATCGGATTAAGACTTTTATGTTCTACACTTGACAGATTTGACTTGTACCCTTGCAATATGCTCATAGGTGTGGTCCCGTTGCCAAGGTCTTTCTGGAATAACCCTGCTCCACCCAGAGCTTCTGCGTGTAACTAACTGTGCCTCGAACTGACTCCATCTGTCATTTCTCTGGGTCCGTTAAAATCGTGAATAATTGTGAAGGCTATAAAGAAGGGACTTCCAAGGCTTTGGTATTCCCCAGAGAGCTAGTTCAGTACCCAGCAGGTGCACGGGAATGCTCTTGAATCTGATGAAAGGCTGGGTTACATCCTTTAAGAAGATGCATTTTTAAAAGCTCACAA
The DNA here is from genome assembly GCA_963573935.1 of Arctocebus calabarensis. Lineage (NCBI taxonomy): Eukaryota > Metazoa > Chordata > Mammalia > Primates > Lorisidae > Arctocebus > Arctocebus calabarensis. The sequence goes on from CAUYON010038554.1 coordinate 812, forward strand.
CCAAACAGGTGTGCTCTCAACTCAGCCCTTAAGATGTATTCCAAGACATTTGGATTTTCTCTGACTCCAGGTGTGAGTGCTTCGCAGTTAACAGAGAGCACTGGACTAGAAGGGAGGACATTAGGGCTGTGCTCCAGCCCCACTGCCAGCTGATGCGTGTGATCTAGACTAAGTCCCGTGGCCTTTGTCCACTCTCCTGCAGAGGCAGAGGGTCATCATCTACTCTTATAGAGTGCATGGTGTTCCATAAAATGGGGCGAAGCTTCAAAAGAGCTTTCATAAATGCTGAATCAATGAAGGAGATTATTATTCTGAAGGGCTCATGAGGGATTCGTTCAACAAGCCTTTATTGGTAATCTCGGCATCTGTTCCTAGGACTGCAAATATAAAAGCAACTCAGACCTTGCCCTCCGCACGCCAGGGAGAGACTCAAATAGCTCACGACAGGATGTGCCTTAAAGTGAAGTGCCAGGAACAGAAGAGAAGGAGGAAGGAAAGCATGGGGGCGGGGTGCACAGAAGGGAGTGGCATCTGAAGAAATCTTGTGGAAGTTGCCAGATGTCACCAGGAAGAGAGGGAGATAGGCAGGAGTGACTTCCTGACAGCGGGCTGACAGCTGAAAATGTGGCCAGGTCAGTGAGTCCAGCAGACACCGTCAGAATGAGGAGGCTGCATCCAGGTGACCAGAGACCCAAGAGATGGCAGGGATGGTGGCAGTGTGTGTGAGCTGCAGGAGGTTTCAGAATCGTGGGACTCTGGCCAGGTGCAGGCTTGAAATGCCTGGCACGCCTGGGGTGAGCAGGCAGGCCAGGCCCTCCAGGAGGCTGTGCTGGCCCTGGCAGCAGCGCAGGCCTGGTCCTTCCTACCCCAGAGGAGAGGCAGAGGAAGAGGCGAGGGCCCCGGGGGCTGTTAGGCAGGGGTGGGAAGGAGACTCAGAGCCAGACTCTCCTGCTTTCCAGACATGCCAAGCTCCCCTGTCTTCCCTGACTGCACACACTGGCGCTCTGGTACAGAGGTTACTGCCTCTCCTCCTCCAGGTCCCAGCTTCCATGTCACTCCCTGGGGCTTCCCCACGCCTGGGTTCTCGGCCCTACTCTCCCTATTCCATCATGTTTTTTCCTTGAATGGCACTTAGCACAATTTGTCTGTGTTGGGTTTTCTGGTCCATGTCTCCCCTCTAACATGTTAGTTTCATGGCGGTGGTGGTGGTAGGAGGATTTCATCTCGCTACTGAGGTATCACCAATGCCCACCATATAGAGTGTGGCACACAGTAGGTGCTGATTAACTTTTGGTTCACCCATTCAGTGGTCTGGGTGTGTAGCGTGACTTCAAGAGCATCCCACTGTCTCTTGATTAAAGCAGAGGTCAACATCCCCCACGGTGGAGATGAAGAAGCTGGAGTCATAATTATTACTCTTAAAGAGATGAGTCACATTGACTATCACAGTTCTCACCCACCTCTAGTACAGCACATCAAGAAGTCCAGGCAGACCCAGTACTAAATCCAGCCCAGTCATAGGATACCCAGGCTAGTGCATGAGGGTCTCAAGGGACCACAGCCAGCTACAGAGAATCGAAAGAACAGGCTTCAATGGGCAAAAACTGCCATTTCCGTACTTAGCCATACACATGTCTTTCTAAATAACAGATTTAAATAAGTAAGGCAAACTGTGAAATCCGTGGTTAAAAATGAAAGGAGAGGGGTGGGGCTAGAAAATCTAGCAGATGGTTGCTGTGCCTGCCTATGTGACAGGTGGGATAGACTCATTTACACGAGCACAGCTCTGAAGGCATTCTTTCTTGTGGGCACACTTGCTGGTGTCCTGTAGCAAGAACCCTGCACATTCAAAGTGCTGAATCAGCTGAACCCAGAAAAGCTCTGGAAAGGAGGGCCTTGGCCATGCCTCACCTTTGGCCACAGGACTGCCTGTCACCAGGAAAAGGAAAAGAAGAGAAAAATCATATGTTTCCCAGTTGACAGTGTGGGTACTCAACTGTAGGTGGGGCCTGAAGACCTGAAGCTGGTTCTTGGGTGGCTGAGTGACAGCATCCCCCACACAGGGTGCCTCCCACAGCCCTCTGGCCTTGTACCATCTGCTCGGCCCACACCTGCTCCCAGTCCACATTCACTGGTCATTCTGCTCTCCCATGGCCACGACTGCATGCTGCAGGTGGCCCTTGGGGAGATCCCACCAGGTCCACTCATTAGTTCCTATAAGGGTCTTCTGCCCCCAGCCAGACTGCCCCATGTGGAGGCAGAAGCCAGCAGAAGTCCTCCAGCATCCCCGTGGCCAACACAGCTGCCCACGGCCAAGATGTTTCCACAGGTCAGGCCCAGCAGACTCAAGCATGTTTTCCATCATGCTCATCGGTTTGGGGATAGGTGAGGACACTTCTAATCAGCATTTCACCTCTCTGTGGTTCCTACTGCATGTCACAGTCTGTCCTCACTGAAGGATGGAAGCCTGATGTGGAGTCAGCACTGAGCCCACAGCGCGACCCCAAAGCCTGAACAGTGGATGGGAAGCTCTCCTGTGAAGCAAATCATGCGATCACAGATGCCTGCAATATACCAGTGTTCGTCTGACCAGGCCTGTGCTAAATGTTTGTATACAGAATTGTATTGAGTCCTTACAGTCTCTCTAGGAGGTGGTGTCATCATTGCCATCCTCAAATATCATTTAATATATATAAGGAAACCGAGAAGCAACAAGGGCAAAGGACTTGTCCAAGGTCACAGTTAGTAATGGTGAGTCAGCATTCAAAGCCTGCAGATCCTACCCAGCAAGGCCATAGCAGTATTTATTGCCCAGCCCTCCTCCTGGCCTCACCTGTCCCACAGTGTCACTGGTGCCTGTGCAGAGGCCACAGGGCCAGGGCAGACTCCAAGTGGGAGGTGGCTTCTTAGTGATAATACCATGGTTGAATCATTGCCCCTTACCGAGCTTCTGGATTCTCAACAGTAATTTGGGGTTTATAATGGAAGCCACCTCTTTAGGCAATTAGGAGGATTAAACATGTTAATGAATGTAAAGGGTTAGAATTGTGGCTGGCACTGGAAGCATTCAATAATCAGTCCTCATTTCACAGTTATTAATATATGATTGTTGAGACTAGAACATTCCAGGTCTGTCTCTCCTGGAGATTCATAGACTGATGCCCAACATCCACTCTCTTTTTAATTTATCCTTCCGTCTCATTTTCCCACTTTCTCCTTTTCTCCTTCCAAACCTGACATGTCATTGAATGCTCGGGCCTCAGATCCCTGAATGCCATAGACTGGGGAGAGGGGAAAGGAACTAGTATCATGGGACATAAATAAACTCCAGTGGGCTCCTCTTTTTAAATTGCGGATTCTGTCCTATTGCAGGGTAATTTGTGTTTTGTCTCTTCTTGAATAAGTGGGAAGGTGTGCTGAGTGAATGGTGCGTTCTGTTCCCTCTCTTCTCCTCCCCTCCCCTCCCCTTCCCTCCTCTTCTCTCTCTCTTTCTCCCTCTCTCTCTCTCTTTGTGTGTGTGTCTCCTCTCTCTCTCACAATTGAATCCTCTGGATACATCACTCCCTTCTGACGTCCAGGAAGGGGTTTCGGGGAGACAGCGACAAAGCCGCGCACACACCGAGGGGCGCGGTGTTGGGTCACCGCGTGCAGTCGCGTCCCACCGTGCGCCGCCCGCGTGCTCACTGGCCGGGCGGGCGGACACTCTCCCGATCTCTCCAGCTCAGCCCTCTGACGACCGGCTGAGCACTAAGAAAAGAAGAATTCTGAGGGCGAAAGACGAGGGGAAAGAAAGGAAGGGTGCTCCCCTAGGAGCGGGTCGGGCCTGCCGGAGTGGGACGTAGTGGGCGGAGGCCGGGAGAGGAGGGAGCTGTTTACCGGCACAGTCAACAAACAAGGGTCGGGAACATAAAGCCAGCATTGTGCTAAGTGCTGAGGAAGTAAAAAGGAATCTTTATTTATAATTTATACCCCACCTACTTCCAAACGGAATTTTGAAGGTGACTCACAATGAAAACCACATATGTAGCAAGATCTCGAAAATAGAAATAGAACGTCAAATCCATGGAAATGAAGAAAGGACGCTCACATTTTCACCAGGTTCCGAGACCTTGAACGTGTGCGTTGTCGATTAGTCCCACGACCCGTTTACAGGTGAAGAAGAGCAAAGAGGCCAATCAGGGGAAGCAGGGGACCAGCAGGGCCCACGCCTCCCCGGGCACAGCACGCCCGGTGCCGCCTCCGTGTGGCCCACCGAAAAGTTTTGAAATTCCTTTTCAATCAGAAGAAACACGAATATTTAGGTTGAGGAAAATATATATTATTATTATATGCTACATTATATTACTATTATATTGTCTTTATACCGACCGAGTTATAAAATACGTTTCATATTTATGGAGGAAGGAGCCCACAGAAATAAATGTGCCCTTGAAAGTCATAATTCAACCCGGGCCACAAAGTCTGCGCCCTTTCCTCCCCTACACAAGGGTATTTGCTGTCATTGAGTGTAAGGTGCAAGTTGCCTCTATGGCTAAAAAGAGACCTGGATGAGATAACTAACTCTCAGTTTCATAAAAAGAATGTGTAGTGGGGAAACATACTCGCTTTACCATGCAATTGTGGGGCAAAATACAGCTTAGCATTTTTTTCTTTATGACTATTCTTTCTCATCAGTTCCACTGGGCAGCAGGAGGGGGAAACCCTTACTTTCATCCAATTTGGTAAGTTGCTAACTTGATTGAGCCATTAAAACTCTTTCCTAGGTGACTTGGGTGACTCAGGTAAATCTTAAACTTTTGGAGAGTGCTTTCTATGCCTGTTGAACCCCAACGTGGCCAGTGACTCCTCCCACAGCCCGGAGAAGAGGCCCTTGGGTTCGTGAGGCACCCCTGGGCCATTGCTCTCCACTGTGAGGGACTAGAGGAGCCTGCTCCCTGAACTCATGCCCCTGCTGGGACCCAGTGCCAAATAGAGCCCATGGTCCCTGCCAGCTGCCCTGGTGGCCATTTCATCCTGTCTCCAGGCCTCTGCTGTTCTGCTGGCTGTCTCAGTGCCCTCTCAGGTGCAGTCCCAGGCTCCCCTACCTGCTACTTTCTACCCTCCCCCTGTCTTCTTGGGGGAGTTTCTCCTTTTTGCAGTATGCCTGGCTGGTGATGCCTCTAGCCTATACAGTTCCTGTTCCTGCCATAATTCTGTGCACTTTAAAAACTCCCAACTTGCCAGGTTTTGTGCCCTGACTTATATTGATGGAGAAGGTGGTAGAGGTAATAATGTTAGTGGCAAAGGGCTCTGGTGCCTGATCTGCCTGTTCTCTTTCTGTCCCCCTTCCCTTACCCACAGAAATAGTAGAAGGGACAGGTGTCCCTGTCATCATCTTCTAAGATGTATCAGCCAGGCCTAGCTATTGATATACTACATGACAGTCAAAGGAATTTGGAAAACCTTTTTTCTCTTAACAATGACTCACTATATACTGAGACTCAAACACTGCTTCAATGGACAAGAAGCTCCTGAACAACTAAGTTATGAAAATTCATCTAAAAATGATTCAGAAAAAAATGCTAACCCCATTGCAGACACATGTTAGCTCAACAGGAGAGACTAACTATGCTGATAGTCAATTCCAAAGTGAATATATTCTCCGTTGCTTACATAGGGAACATGGAACAACATAATGAACAATATCTTCAACACTTACTTGGCAAACCTCCTTCCAATAGCTATTTGGAATAGCTCTGTAATCCTCTGTAAGAGTTAATCCTCTGTAAGAGTCGGAAAGAACATTAGGCATTTATTTGATGAAAAGGGGCTAATCCTGGTGAATTGAGGTATTCTGTATCTGGTATTCTTACAGCTGGATATAGCTTAACATCCCAGAGAAAATATAGCATAGCATACATCACTCTTTTCAGACAGTGATTGGATATGAAAGCAAAAGCATTGTTCATTTCTCCCACCCTGAAGGAAGTCAGGGAGAGTTTCAAAAAAAGGAGGAGGGCATATCAGCACAGCCAACCTCTCAGCTATCATAGTTTTGGGGGAAGATTAATCATGATTCAAAATGTGAACCAGAAATGGCTTGGGAGTTTGGGAAACAACTGAGTGTTGAGAGGAAATGACTCACCAAGTTGGAGAAGGGATCAGACTCCAGGATCTTCTACATTCAGGCTGAAGACATGCAACTATCAGAGGTCTGGATACAAATTATGATTCTTAGTCTAGACCAGAAGAAAGATTCTAGAAGGCCGTATCTTCCATTAGCAGAAAGAAGAGGCTCATGAGGAAAACCAACATCTTCCCCTTCAAAGAAACTCAAGAAATCTTGTCCAATTACTGCTTTTGAGATGGAGAAGAAAATAAGGGTGGTCACTATCACTACTTCTATTAACACTGTATCAAAAGTCCTACCCATTTCAATAAAGGAAAAAATGTTTAAGGGTTAAGGTTGAAAAAAAGAGATAAAACTTGAAATATGTACAGATAGAAAATATAAGAGTCTACCAATATTACTAGACCAAATAATAAAGTGTAGCAAGATTGCTGGATATGAAATTAACATGGAAACATGAGTTTATTTCAATATTTAAACAATAAGCATTGAGAAAATTTCAACAAAAACAAACATTTGCAACAAAAATGAAGGATTAATGAATATGTCTACAAAATTCATGCTAGACTTACATAAGAAATACTAAACTTATGAAGAGACATTAAAAAATGTTCTAATAATTGCAGTGGTATCCTGTATTCATGGATACATGAGTCTATGTTATAAACATCATTTTCCCCAAATTTATATATAGACTCAAAGTATCCCAATCAAAATCCCAACACATTTTTGCATGTAGAATTTGGTAAGCTTATTATAAAATTCACATGATGGTATAATAATAATGAGAAGATCAAAGGGAAGGAATTGTCCTACCAGGTATCTTGACTGATTATAAAGCTTTAGTAATTGAGATAGTAAGACATTGGCATAAGCATAGAGAAATAGATCAATGAAACAGAAGAGAGAGCCCATGAATAGGCCCACACGTGTATGGATATTTAATATGTGAGAAAGTGAGTTAAAAAAAAAAAAAGACTTTTAAATTATGCTGAAAAAATGGGGTGTGGAGGAATAATTGAATATCTACTTCACATCGTATTACAAGAATAATTTTAATTTGTAATAAAGACCCAAATTTGAAAAGTAAAACTATAAACTCTTTGTAAAGTCAGAGGCAAATACCTTCATGACCTCAGAGCAAGGAATTCTTAAATGAGCTATAAAAACAAAGAAATAGGTTCATGAAATAGACCAACTTCTATTCATCTGAAGTTATTATAAAAGTTGGGATATGAAAATGTAATATCTTAGATGTCATACTGGTATTTTTGTTGTGTTACACAGAGAAAGAGAATATCTTTTCAAAATTTTCAAAATTTTATGATGAAATAATAGTGTTTAAGATTTGCTTCAAAATAATACTGGAGAACCAGAGGTTGAAAGGGTATAGATGAAACAATATTAGCCATGAAATGATAATTGTTGAAGCAGAGTGATAGGTACAAGGAGATTCATTATATTATGTCTATTTTTATGTATTATTTTCAAGAGAGAGATTGAGAAAGAATCATAAAGAGATAAAAACAAACCACAAACTGGACCAATACATATAAGAACAAAGGATTAATACCCAGAACATAAAAAAAAAATGAAAATCAAGAAAAAGAGGACAATCCAATGTTTTAAATGGCAACAGACTTCAACAGATAAATCTAAAAGGAGAAAATCCAAATGGCTAGTAATCAAAACAAATACTCAACTTCATTAATAATCAGGAAAATAAAAATGCAAACCACAGTAAGACATCATTACATACCCACCTCATTGGAAAAATCAAGTCTATAATACTAAGAGATGACAAGGATGTGGATGCTTGTAGGAATTGGTATAGCCAGTTTGGAAAACAGCTGTACTAGATCTAGTAACACTGAAGAGCATATCGTCCAGCAATTTCATTGGCGAAGAGCAACCCTTGCATGTGTGCCCCAGGAGGCAAGAAAGCTTATAGCAACATTGTCAATAAAGGTCAAACATTGGAAACAACTCACATGTTCATCCACAAGAAAAACGGATAAACTGTGAGTTCACATGATACATGAAGTCTCAGCAACGAAAATCCATATAATGAAACTAGCTATGTACAGGATGAATCTCATTTTGTCCAGCAAATGAAGCAAATCATGAAAGGATGCACACATTATGATACATGTTCCCAAATTTAAAAATAGACTGGTCAGTTAAGCTATATGAAGCTATATGAAATTGCAGAAGTTCAACTATTTTTGTCTTACAAATAGTTATTTCTTATCTTTCAGCCTAATACTGTTTAGGGTGCATACATTGAGGTAAACGATAACTGAAAGCAAGGTATTGATTAACAGAAAATTCAGGATAGTGTTACCTGTGTGGAGAAGGAAGGGAGATTTGATTGGGGGAGTACACATGGTGAGAGTGGGGAGAACTTTACAAGTGCTAGAGGTGTTCTAGTCTATTTCTTGATCTCATGGCTGGTTACAAAGGTATTTCCAATATAGTTATTCTTTAAATTATGCATATGTTTTATGGATTTTAAATAAAATTTTAAGGAAAGGAAAATAAGAAAAATGGAAATACCAATTCTGAGTTCAGGGCACACCAGCCAAACAAAAGATCAAAGCAGGTTGAGAGGTGGAGAGAGGAGGGTGACCCCTGCTGGAAGCCAGGGCCCCACATCACAGTTGAACTGTAGCAGTTGCTCAGCACAGTTCTTTTCTTGTTTTGTTTTTTTCGGATAACGACTCATAACACTTTTATTATTCACTTAAAATGCTATATATAATAAACTATTTAAGCGTGTTTCCCCAGTAGAGGGTGAGCTCCTTCATGCTTGTACCAGTAAAGCAGACACACTGCATAAAATCCATTAAACATCCACTGAAAGGATGGACTCCAGATGAATGGAAGGACAAACCGATGGATTGACATCTTAGTAGTTGCAGGTCTTTAGTGAGGGATTTTCTTTTCAGCACTAGTGAAGAGGTTTTCTAAGCCACCCATGGTGAATGGAGTGGATTTATAAACATAAAAGGGCTCTTGTGGTGTAAACCAAGAGGATGGCATCGTTAATGACTTGGTGAGTGGGACCCTGGGTGCTGTAGTGTGAAGCTCAGATATCTCCCTGTTTACTGTGCAGTCACACAGGGACTGTAAGTTCCCTGCAAAGCTCCAGGTGCTTCCTTTGTGTTTAGGGTATGTAGTGTTCCGGAGTTGTGTGATGGGGTGGGGGGTGGTTCTCAACCAGCTCCGAGAGCAGCCGTGCAGCCAGCATGGGAGGTCAGGTGTCAGGAAGCTGCTGAGCCTGCTCCCTGGTACCTTCAGCTCCCTCACAAGGAGCAGCGCTCAGGTGACACCATTCAGGGACACGTTTTCCCTCCTCACTCTTTCCTTCCCTTTTCCTTTCTTCTTGCCTACTTTTCTCTCTCCCTCCTTTCCTCTCCCTTTGTCCCTCTTTGCTTTTCACTCTGTCCCTTCTGCCTCTCCCTGTCCCTCTCTTTCATCTCCCTCTCCTTCCCATCCCTTCCACTCAGCAATAATCCTTCTGGTACCCCATTTCTATCTGCTGCCCTTAGTCACGTGTCCCAGTGGTAAAGAACATGAACAGTTGCAGCTCCCTAGCCCTCCTCCCCAGAGACCGGCTCTGACTGGTTTTTAGGAGGCTAAGTTCCCTCCTGGGGCCTGTGCCCATGCATGTCCCACCCTGCTGCCACCCACAGTCTGCAGACCCTCTGGGTGGTCTGGAACCTGCCATACCAGCTGTCTATAGAGACCCGTGGGCTGTTCCGGGAGCCCTTCCCAAAGTGCCGCCAAAGAAGGAGCTATCTTTTTACTTCTAAATTTATTCATCCTTAGCCCCATCCAAATGCCCCTCTCTTCCTAGACCCCACAATAGAAACACAGATTTTGGCTGCCCTTCTTTTCACCCCATAGAAGGGCTGCTTTTGCAATAAGGGGCATTAGAAGATTGTCCTCTGCCAGGAATGCATGGATGTTTCTTCTCACACTCTGCCCTCGGCTGATTGGACCTGATTGACAGGAGAGACAGGGATCACAGGGCAGGGGTAGGGAGGAGGGTGGGAAGGGGCTGGGAGAGGAGGAGAGAGAAGAAAGATCAAGTTCCGGAATGTTAGAACTAGAGAAGGAAGGTCACCCTGCGGGACCCAACACATATCCCACCTGTTTTTCAGAAGAGGAAACCAAGGCCTTAGAGTGGTTCTCAACTTTCCTAATGCCACGACCCTTTAATACAGTTCCTCATGTTGTGGTGACCCCCAACCATAAAATCATTTTCATTGCTACTTCATAACTGTAACTTTGCTACTGTTATGAATCATAATGTAAAGATCTGATATGCAGGATGGTCTTAGGTGACCCCTTCGACCCCCAAAGGGGTCGCGACCCACAGGTTGCTGCCTTAGATAAACAATTAGTTTGTTCCTGTACTGCATGGGTAGCAGGCAGAGCCTGGCCTGGCAGGCAGGTTTCCAGCTCCAGCCCAGCCCAGCACCGCCCACCGCCTTGCTCCAGGCAAAGAGAGTTGACTGTCTTGGCAGGAAAATGAAACCTTTTGATTTACGAGGAATTCAGAGATATCTTCCAGTTGACAGTCTTTAGAGAATTGCACAAGCCCACACTTTTGTGGGGGCAGCATTTAATAAAATGAACACATGAGTTATTCACTTTTCATTAAGGATGACATGCAGAGAGCACATATCAGGATGAAAATTAGGACCCAGCCCTGGGATCCATGGCCCCATAGTCTTGAGCGAGCAGGAGAGCCGAGGAGCACCTGGCTCAAGAGGCAGGGGGCAGGGAGGGAGAGCTAATGCCTTCCAAGCACTTACTGTCAAGTGCCTTGTCTCATGTCATTCTCACAAGCAGAGTGAAGTGCTATTGCCCCAGTGTAACAGATGAGAAAGCTGAAGATCAGAGAGAGCAAGTAACATGCCTGAAGTTGCCCAGCTGGTGGGTGACAAAGCCAGGATTGAAATCCAAGGCTGCTTTGGACCTGCTTCAATAAGCTGTCCATACAGAAATGGGAGGCCAGCTGTACAGATGTTGCTCAGAGCAGGGCTCACGCTGCAGAGTGCAGTCGCTTACTCCAGATGGACACGCCAAAGACAGATGAGCCCTGGGGGCCTAGCAAGGGGAGCCCCAGGCTTTGAGTCAGGCAGGGCCAGCAGGATAGTGGCTGAGCCCGTGAAGTCTCCGGAGCATTTGGGCCATGAAAATGATGCTTGACAATCTCTGTTGAGGCTGCTTTCCAGCCCCCCAGCCGCAGAGCACCTTGGCATCTGTACCAGGAAACGCATCTCAGATGCAGGTGTGACCGGCAGCCCTGAATTTAAATTACCTGTCAGAACCTACAAAAGTGATTCACTTCTTTTGAGACTCAGTTTCTATACCTGTAATATGTATGGAACAATATCTACCTCTCGGTATTGTCGTGAGAGTTTTCAAAAGACATTATTAGCAGCTATAGGGTAGTAATAAGCTGACACATAATGCGCGCGTTCATGTGCCACGCACTATGCTAAGCCCTTCACTAGCATTGTCTGAGTTCACCTTCAAAATAACCCTTCCAAGCACTGTTGCTATCGGCCCATGCTCTGTGTAAGGAACCGAAGCTCAGAGAAGTTATTTGCTTGTCCAGGATGAAGATTAGCAGAGGGCAGAGTCAGAGTTTGATTGAACCCATGTCTGTCTGTATTCCCACTCACTAACATGACTCTCTCAACAAGAAAAGTACTAATACCTAGCATATAAGACACTCAGATGGGAGTTCCAGTCCCTTCCTCTTGTCTAAAAGCCCAGGTTCTTTTCCACAGTGCCCTCTGAGGTTTGTTTTGGGGCTTGCCTATGTGGAGTTTCTTGAAAGTCAGGAGAAAGTGAGGGGTGGGTGCATCTCCCTATCCAGCACCCCCCACCCCCCATCCCGCCTTCCTTCTTATTAGTGTTTGGCAAAAGCTGCTTCTCTCCAGGCCTCTTGTGGAGCTGGAAACAATGCACGTTTATTTTGGCACTGCAAAGAGGGCCCGATTCCCCTCCTCTGGATGCCTCTGTGGGAAGAGCTCTAGAGAACGTGGCCCCAGCCGCTGTCAGTTCCCGTTATTCTTCTCCCCAGCACGTCCACGGCCCAGTCACCATCACATGTATCTCGGAGAAGGAAATGAGATAAGAGCTTTCTTTCCACTTCAGACTGATCATAAGATTTACCCCTCCTCTCTCCATCCTCTCCTCCAAAAAGCAGTTGAACTGAGGACAGGCAATTAAACTGAGTGCTCTTAGCAGACCTTCTCTCACCCTCACATCCTCACCTGTGGCAAGTATCACAGCAAGCAGGGCTCCATGGCGGGTGTGGTCAGAGGTACTCAGGGTTGCGAGGGACTGTCCTCTGGTCCAAGCCCCTGCCTGGCTTAGATGCAGATTCAGCCAGCATTTATCAGATGACAACCCTGGACCAAACCAGGAGTGCTTTTGTATGGGTTATCTCACATTTCAGAATCCCCACTTAGAAAGGGCTTACTTTCCCATTTTTCCAAACGTGGCAACTGTGGCTCAGAGACATCAAGCAGTTGACTCAAGGTCATGCCATAAATAGATCAGTGCTAGAGCTGGGCTATGGCCTTCCAGCTCCAAGATTAACCTCCCTCTGTCCTCAAACGCAGGGGGAGTCGCTTCTGCAACACTCCAAATAGAAGGTTCATTGGACCTTGTCTGAGCTCCTTGGGTCTTTTGTATTTCTAAAGAAAGCCTCATCTAAAATGTTTTTCAAAGTTGAGTTGAAACCTGCTTCCCTGTCAGTTTTACCCATGCGTCCGTAAGTCCTAAATCTAGCTCCAGGCAAAGGGAGGAAATCCAGATCTCTGCCCTTGGCTATGTCTGTTCTTCAGAGATGGGATGATGGCCTCTCTTGTTCCTGCCTGGAACTGGTGAGGACACGTTTCTTAATGTCTCTAAGCTTCCACCAAATGGGGGTGATTGTATGCAGTTTGCCAGGTGATTAAGGGATTCAGTAAGAGAACATGCAAAGAGCTGTTCTCCCAGTGCCTGCACATAAGCCCTCAGCCGGTAATAATGTTGTTATTATTTTAGCGTCAGTATTATCTGACCTCTCCACTAGACCTCTCCCGCTAGAGTGGGAATTATAGCACCTGCTTACTTCCTGCATCAATACAAGAGGGCATCCTTCTAGTGCCAATTTCATGTGTTTTGGAGGAGAAGGTGGTGACAGGGATGGAGAGGACTCAGCAAAGGCACAGAGCAACTGGCACCCTCTGGCACCCTGTGACCTTGCTGGAGGGGCTGGGTAATGTCTCCTGACCTTCCTGTCCTCTCACTAGGGTTTTCAGCATTGTTACGTTTTCTTTTCACATGCACCTCCTCTGCCTCTCATCTCCCACAAACTTTTTAAGCTAAAGATGAGGGTGGGGGGGAAACCTTTGTCTCTTTTTTGCTTCTGCATGTGCCCTGGCATCAGCCAGGGCCTCCCACCATTTACAATAAAACAAGAGTGATTCGATTTACCATCTTGGGGGTGGCAAAGTAAAAGACACTGAGGGGGAAGATGACACGACATGCCTCTCAGAGACAGACAGCAGAGCCAGGGGAGCAGATGCAGAAAGGACCTCTGGTGTCCCCAAGGAATCCAGGGACACTGACCTGGAATTGCAGAGGAAAGAGGTGTTCCAGGGGAGAAAGATAGCACGTGCCTCAGTCAGAAGCCCTGTTAGAGGGCATGGGGCCTGTTCAGCAAAACATGTGCAGTCCCAGCTGCTTGAAACCCAGGAGAAGGGGCGTATCGGGCCCCAACTTGTACAGTTCCTCAACTCTCAGAAGCACATTTCCTCTTGTAGACTCTTACACAATCCCAACAAGCCTGCAAGGTGGGTAAGGAAATTCAGCACACCTTTCCTGAGCACCTTGCTGTGTGCTCGTGTCCCCTGGCTACTTCTCAGCACTGTTCTGGGCAGGGGACAGCTAGTGTTGCGGCAGGGCCACGCCAGGCGAGCTCGAATGCCAGTGTGAAGTCCCATGTCCTCTCCATCCACACCATGCCACTAAAAGGGCAAGCGGGGTGAGGAGCTGCAGGTGGGACCGCAAAACTGCAGGCTGTGATGTGCTGGCTGGGATCTCAAGTGTCAGCCCACAGGCATTGAGGAGCCGTGGAGCTTCAGGAGGGACACAATGAGGGGAATGTGGTATTTCAGGATGGTGCCTCAACTCTCCAAGAAGCAGACTCAGCTGAGCACGGTTGGCTGACAGGAAGGAGCCAGCTGACATGGTTGTGGGGATTGCTTCCTCACCCTCTCAGGAGGGTGTGACCAGCAGCCGCGGAAGCTCTGAGCCCCCAGGAACAATATGGAAGTGTCTGGAGCCTTCTCTGAGGCTCTCAGCTTTCTCTCACCACTGACTGGTACTTGGTTCCTACCTGCAGCCATCCTTCCAGCTCTGGGAGGAGAACCTGGGAATCCGCCCTCCACTGCATCTCCCACTGAAGGTGGTCCCTGGCTCTCTGGAGCTTCTCTTGCCCTCCTTTCTGACTGCCCTACTTGGCTCCAGGTGAGAGTTAGAGGAAGCTGCAGATGAAAGCCGTGGCCAAGGGAGCCCACCAGGCAGGCCCCAGGTGAGAGGGACGGGTGAAGAATCCAGCCCTGGCCCAGACACTCAGAAATGTCCAGCAACTCTGGGGAAGGCACCAGAGCATCTCAGAGCAGGCGGTGACCTGGGGTGGGGGGGAGCCCTGGGGCTGCCGAAAGCTCAGTGGGAGCTCCCTTTCCCACCCACACTCCACCCACCCTCACCCCAGCCCAGCCCAGGGCTAAAGGGAGGCATTGATCAGCCACCAGCAATGGCATGATGACAGTTTCCAGAGCTCCTTCCCTGGCATTAGCCCTCTTGATCCATCAGCAACTTATAGGAAGAGGGCAGTAGGGCAGGCTGGTCTCAGTTAACAAGTGTGGGAACTGAGGCTCAGGAGTTCGCTGACTTCCCAAAGCCAGGCAGCTGGTGCAGGGCAGGGTGAGGCCTGACTGCAGGACTGCCATGCACAGTGGACTGGTCTGCTCTGCCCTCCTCCCCTCCTCCCCGTCAACTCCAGGAAGATTGGGCTGGCACCCCTGCAAAGGCACAGATGGAAACAAGTAAGCTTGGTCAAAGGACAGTGAGGAAAGTGACTGACCGATTGGTTAATGGATCAATTGACTGGATCACTGAGGCCTCATCTCCCTGGGCCCCCTACAGGCACTTCTTATATCTGTCCCAGAACACGCAGCACTGGGAAACAGGTGAAGAAGCCCAGGCCAGCCCAGGCTGGCTCAGTCCACCACTGCCCCTCCTCCCAGCCCCTCCTGCTCCGGGGAACCCTTTGAATAGCAGGATGCCAGATCACGCTTGCAGTTCCCGCCCAGGGCGAGGTTGAAACACTTATGGTTTCTATTTAAACCCACATCTCATTCATCATTTCAGCACCAACCAACAATTAAACCTGATTCAATCAAGCACTGACAACTAATTTAAACCGGGCCTCACACTCAGTCTGTCACTGGCTATTTAAAACTCTATCATGGCCTCTGGGGTTCTTCGGAACCAGGACTGTTTGTCCTGCCAAATGCAAAACCCCACCCGCCGCGCCCCAGGATCCCAATGACATGTGTAGGATGCAGGGTCTGATCTAGCCGTCGCTCTGTCTGCCTGGCCCCCTGAGACAGGGCCGAGAGGGCTCTGGACTGGGATGCCAGGAAGAGAAAAGTAGGGGGAACAAAGAGAAGGCAACAAAGAAGTTGAATGAGCCCCAGGTGCACACACTTGGGGTGTTGGGTTTAGCTTTCTTCAGGCCTCAAGCAAATACTTGTCAAGAGTGTCAGAACTCAGGTTGAGTCTTGTCTCTAATCAGCTAACCAGTTCTGTTGGTCTCTTGCCTCTTCTCAGCCTCATTTTCCCCACCAGTACAGTGGGAACAACAAAAATCTCATCTCAAAGCATCTCCCCAGGTGATTAAGAGATCCCCCAAATCTGGTCACCCTGAGTTAAACAATTGGAAAGCCACCAAGTTCTGAGGCTTGACCCAGGTCTGGTGCTGTGGAGCAGCATGGCAGGGTCCATCTGTGGTCAGGATAGAGATATAGGCTTTCTAGACGTGACAGGACACAGCCACATATCACCAAGTACAGGTGAGGACCCCTCCAGGCTGAGGCCTCAGTCTGGATGGTATAGTCAAGGAGGTCTTCTTGGAGGAAGTGGGCTCTTAAGCAGAACTTTGAAGACAGGGCAAGACTCAAATAAGCCTGGCATGGGAGGGAAGTCAACCAGGTTGAGCCATTTAGAGATGGCAAAAAGCTTCCACAGCCATTTAGTCCTCATGGTGCCACCACTTCCAGGATGAGGACAGAGAGATTAGGGCAGCAGGATCTGGGATCTCTGATGACATGTGCCCCGTCCCACTCAGCTCCGTTCTGCCCCATCCACAGAGCAGGGAATTCCAGATGTGTGGGTAGGGCAACTGAGGAGAATGAGAAAGAGGAAGGACTCCAGCGAGGCACCTTCCTCGAGATTGTGAAGCTTGCCCTCCTTGAAGCAAAAACACATGCGTAAGATACAGTTTGGAGGCAGAGGGATTGTGGGGTCATGAGGGAGCTGGTGTGTGCTGAGTCAGGGGCTCAGGGAACCTGACAGGGAGAGAGAGGCCTCATGGGTGTCGATGCCTTCCGTGTGGGAGGAAACAGTAACCTCTTCTCTGCGGCCTCCAGGGAAAGGAGTGAGATCATGTCTGGGGAGGCAGGCAGCAGAAACACAGGATATGAGCCTGCTCCCAGGGGAGCCCCAGAGAGCGGAGGGGAGCGCGAGGGGCAGGGCTGAGAATGGCTGCCTCATCCCCACACTCCCTCCCCCAGGTTCCTGGGCCGCACCGTCAGGACTGCCTGACCGAGGGAGGGTCCTCCCAGGACCTCACCACCTAACTAGACTGCAAGAGCCTTGAAGGCAGGTCCACAATGTCAAGATGTGGTCAAGAGCTTGGGTCCTGAATTCCGGTTCTGCCACATATTAGTGTGTGATTTTAAACCTATCCCTTAAACCTCCTGGAGATTATCCTGTGCAGTCAAGATAAAAATAGGACTTATCTCATGAGATTGTTGGGAAAAGTAAATCACAGTAAGTGCTTAACAAAAATATCTCCCTTCGATGTGGCCCTAGAGCAGCCAGCACAGTCTCAGCGCATGGCAGGGTCTTGACTATTCGTTAATTGGCAGCTCAGGACAGCAGCACCAGAAGCAGCTCGAGCTCAGACACAGGGAAAGCTCCTAAATGAGGAGGGATGATCACAAGGTGAAGGGCATCTGGAAGCAGGGGATCAAGGTTTCTTATCTCCGTCCTCCTGGGGAGCTCTGGACCCCACACCCTGCCTCAGTTCTTCCTGGGAGTCTCCACCTCAGCCTGGTGCCGGTGTGGGAGAGTGAACCACAGAGCAGTCCCACCTTCCTCAGGCAAGCCTGGGAGGGACCAGGGGAGAAGAACAGAGCCCTAACTCCAGGCCTTGCAGAGGGGCTGTGAGGGTTAAGTGAGATCTTGCTTATCAGTCTCTAGACCAATGCCTCTCAAGCTTTCTGTACCGATGGATCAATTTTTGAAATATCCATCCAGTCCCAGATCAAAGCTTTTTTATAAAATACAATGGAAATTAATTTTTAGGAAAATTATCACACACTTGGCTACGTGGCAAAGTCAAATTGATATTAAATTTCCTAAGTGTTTACTCTCAATTACTGCGCTTATCTCATCAGCAACCAGTAACAGTCTGTACCAGAGGATAACCACACTGTACTTGGAGCTGACACTCAATAAACATTAACTCCCCTCTTTCTGAAGTTCTACCTCCATCTTGTCTGGATAGGAAGAAAGGTTCCAATGCCCCTTGACATCTATTTGGAACTTGTCCCCCACCCCAGGTCTGCTCTAGTCATCTATAGCCAGGTGGCATTTGAGACAATCCTGATTACACAAACAATGCATTCTGATATATTCCTAAAGAGGTGAGCATAAATTCTGTATTTCTTTCAAAGGAGGATGAGGAGAACCAGGCCCTAAAGCAAGAAGACCCATCCTGGTACGGGTGTAGGAACAGACTGTCCATCTCGGTGGAATATAGCGTAAAGGCACCTGCTATATTCTAACAACTGCAGAATTCTGCTAGAATTCTAACAACTGCAGTTACAATTTATTTTGAACACGCTAAAATACACTCAATTCTGAACTCCACAAGCCATATTTATCTTTTTCCTGATAATTCTGAAAAATAGTTATGATTTTTGTCTAATTAAAAACGAAATACATCAACTCTCTGCAACTATGCAGGTGCTATGTAGCTCAGGAGGCTTTAAAACAGCGCCTTCCAATGCTGGTCTGTGAAGGGCTTCAGGTCACCCTGAGGAGCTTCTTAAAAATGCAGACTCCCCCTGAGACTTCTCCAAGCTGCCTGGGTGATTCCAGAGATCATCTGGCTTGGGCATCTCTCTTCCTGGGACTACTGGGGCTGCTGAGGCTGGGGTCTTGCTTGCTAGTGAGGAGCACCAGAGAGTCCCAGGGAAAGCCACCATGGGAAGGGCATCCAGTGGGGAACCTAAATAACTATGACAGAGCCATATAGAGGCGTATGACGCAGCCCTTAAAAATGAAGACTTTGATAACATGGGGACAGATTTATGTGAAGGGAACAAGGCAGGTAAAATTGTAAATACAGCTTTATCTCAACTATGTAAGAAAAAGAAAATACATGTTTTTAAAAAAAGACTGGAAGAAAAAACAAATGTCCTATCGTTCATCTCCATGGGAAGATTACCTGTGATTTTATTTTCCTCTTTGTATTTTTCTCAGTGGAGCATGTATTCCCTTTATAAATAGAAATGCAATAAGCACTGTTTTTGATAGTATAAAGTCTCCCATCCTGTATGTCACCCCAACCAGCATGAGCCAACTTTGACATTCTGGGGTTAGGCAGAAATTGCTGGGGTTTTGTTTTCTTCTTTCTGAGGGCAGGAAATAGCTCTTTCCCACTGGGTTTCCTGCTGGAATTGAAGGCCCAGAAAAATTCTGGCTGAAGACTTGAGGCAGGTATAAAATCATCAGATTTACAAGGCCTTTTGTGAGTAGTTCTTTCTTATCTCTGCAGCCATCTTTCTCTCTACCACCTGCCCTGGGAGTCATGTCTGGAAAGTACCACTGTTACTTTTGCCTCAGACCATCCCCTCTACCTGGAAGGCTCTTCGCTGGTCCCCTCTCACTTAATTAACACCCCTCAGGCATCATTTAGATAAGTCGGAGCCTCTCTCCTGTGAGCTCCAGAAGCCCCTGTTCTCCCCTATTAGAGTGAATGACACACGTGATTGTAATCCTGGGTTACTTCTATTGCTTCATGAGAGGAAGGACTCTATATCCCCAGTGTTAACAGAGCCTGGCACACAGTAGGCACTCAATAAATGTTTACTGAATGAATAACAGAACCCTGCCTTAAGGTCTTGGTACCCAGGTATCACCCTGGGGAGCTCCAGGTAACTGCCTCTTCCAGAACCCCTCGGGGGGAAAGTGGCCCCAAATAGTTCTGCATAAAGTTGTGGCCAGTGCCACCTGATCAATCAAGCCACCTCTAGAACCTGCCCCAAGGGATGGGGACCCCAGCCAAAGGCAACCGCACCAGACTGGCAGGCGAGAGGCTGGTCTCCTCTCTGGAGGCTCGCTCAGAAAGTCAGCCCCGCTTGGCTCTCTCTCTGGGGTGGTGGCTAGCTGGCCCATCTGACAGCTTCTTGGGAAAAGGATCATTAAGGGAAGAGTTGTTCTAGAGGTCACTGAAGAAAGAAAGCTGCATCCGGAAGCCCTCAGAGGTAGAGACCCTCGGCCTCCCCCTGCCTCAGAACTGAAAGCCCCACCATCTGCTCTCTGGGCAAAAAGAAGGGCCTGCGTCTCGGCAGAGGGCGGCCATCCACACGGTCACTGTCCTTCGGCAATGCTCCCTGTGCCAGGGCCCGGGCTGCACTGGCCAGAGCAGGATCTGGGGCACCAAACTCACACAGGCACATTGGGAGTTGACTGATGAGCTCAAGACTCTGCTGTCCCATCTGCCTGGGGCATGGAGGACAAAAGTATGACCGCCCCTCCATTCCACACATGAGTGTCCCAATGAAGAAGGAAGCATCTGGGACATAGATCCACCTCGGGGCATGGAATGTGCAGCCTGGGAATTGGGAGAGAAACAGACGCACGCTGCTGACGCTGCAGAATGTGCTGGGAGCAGGGTCGCGGGAGAGCAAGAGGGGCTTCCAGGGTCTGGAAGGGCCTGCACATGTGTGCTGCCAAGCAGCGGTCTTCCCAGGCCAGCCCTCCACCTTCTGCGTTCTTTCAACACTCTTTCCTTCCCCTCCCCTCTTGAGGGAACCGGTGCCCTCTGGCCTCTGGCAAGCACATGTTCCAGTCTTAGAAGGATAACTCGGATTTAGCACAGGAATACAGGGATAGGGGAAAGGGAGGGGAGGGGTGGGGGGAGGATGGGTGGAGGGAGGGCAATTAGTGGGAACACACCTACGGTGCATCTTAGCAGGGTACTGGCGAAACTTATTAAAGGTAGAGTATTAATGTCTTTATATAGTGA
>CAUYON010038555.1:0-22631 GCA_963573935.1 Arctocebus calabarensis
TGGAACCCTCCATCTTCTACAGTGGCAGGCAATGAAGACAGCCAACCACAGACCACCTACACTTATGAACCAAAAGAAAGTTTGAAGTTATTATTTAGGAAACAGCAAGAAAAATCCTGATATGGTTTTCTTTTGGCATCACTGAATAAGTGCTTCTGACCTGACGCTGTTCTACCTTTGCCTATTACTGATTATATTAATCAGATTTATGTTTTCCAGAAATGTCATCAAGCCACATGCAATGAAGATGGTTCCAGTCCAAGAACCCCTGTATCACTCTCCCTCCGCAGAAACCCTAACTGTCCCCTTCTATCATCGCCCGATTCAGCAGGAAGCAGTTAGATCCAGTCTTCGCCCTTTTTCCCTAACAACAGTTAGAGTTTCTACTCGGAGAGGGAGAATTGATGCAGGACAATTGGCGCCCTAGCCAGCTCAGTGGAGCTGGTGGACCTGCCGCCCCCTCCTTGGTGGTGTCAGTGCTGCAGCAGCCGGCTGAAGAGCCAGCGGGCTGGATGACAGGCAAGGAGGGGGACCTCCAAGTCCCACTGGAGGCTCCAATAGCCAAAAAGGCTGGACAACTGCCGAGGAGACACCTGTGCCTTGGTGTCTCTTTCACTTTACACTTAGGACTAAATGTGGAACCCCCATTTCCTATGCCTAGGTCAATTTCATGTGACTTTCCTAGGCCTCAATTCCATGAATGGACTGTGTCCATTCATTGATACATTCATTCACTTTGCCCAGGTGGAAGGGACTGTGTTTGTTCATTGATACATTCATTCACCTTGCCCCCTGCGGAAGGGACTGTGTTCATTTGTTTCCTGGCCAAGGAACCCATACACCTATATATACCCTGAGACTAAAGGCCTAAAGGGGGAGATGGGGAAAGACCTGGGGAGAAACAGAGAGAGCTTTTTTCTCCCCACTTGAGTTCTCTCTCTCTACCAGGAGCTTTAGTGTTTTCTGTATTCTTTTCTGTAAATAAATTCTGTCTTAACACTGGGGAAAAGAAAAAAAAAAAGAAAAGAAAATGCCATGAAGGCTATGTTAAACAGTTTGATGAAAACATTTCAGATTGTGTACCCTTTGATTGCAGTAATGTACGCAGCTGTGATTTAATAAAAAAAATTAAAGTGAATAAAAATAAATTTTTAAAAACTCAAAAAAAAGAAAACATTTCAGATTGTATATGAAACCAGCACATTGTACCCCTTGATTGTACTAATGTACGCAGCTGTGATTTAATAAAAAAAGGAAAAAACAAACAAAAAATATAGAGCATTTTTAATCTAACATTTTATGGTAAAGAATAAATACATTTCATTTGTTGAGCAAATATAATGGGTACAATGCTAAGCATTATGTATATGTCATCTTATTTCATCCTCATAGTAGCATATGGTATAAATATTTCTATATTATTTTACACATGAGGAAACAATCTCAGAGAAAATAATTTGTCCAAAACCATATAGTTGGTAGCTTCAGAATTCAAATAACTTTAACTTCAAAGGTTTGTACTCTTAATTACTTTAACACATTTCCTCCTTATTTTAAACTTTTGTGTACTTGTTTTTCAGGGGATTGCCTATAAGATAGTGCTAGTTGTCTTTTTGAAAACTCTACTTGAAATCTATATTTTAAAGTGGGATGTTTAACCCATTAATATTTATTGTAGTTGATATTTGTTTTTACCTCTGTCCCTTAATTTATTCCATTGTAGTTTTGTTTTTTCTTTTGTTTTATATACTGCCTGTAAACAAACATATTTTTATGTGTTTATGTTTTATGTTGAATATATATTATACTTTGAATTTTGTTAATAAATTACAATTTTTCAAAGCCATGTTTCAATTTATATTTCCTCAATACTCAATTCTATAACGTTTTACTCACTTAATCCTTGACATTTTTTTATGAAACTTAAGACATTAATGTGTTTTTTGTAGATCATAATTTTCAAAAATGGCCAGAATAGTATTTCCAATCCCAGTTATCCTTCTGAAACAGGAGTGGGCAGACTTCTGTAAAGAGACAGTTAGTCAAAATTTAAACTTTGTGGGCCATGAGTACCCTACTACAACTCTTCAGTTTTGCTGCTATAATATAAAACAGCCACAGGCAATACATGAGTATGTGAGTGAAGCGGGCTTATGGCCAAAGGAATCTTTACTAACATTACCACATAGCAGGACAGATTTGACTTCTTTGCTATAGTTTCCTAACCACTGTTCTACAATCTTTACTTGCCACCATCAAGAGGTAGAGGCTTATTCTCTACTCTCCAGATCTAGGAAGATTTCTGTCTCATTTGCAATGAGTGGGATGTTGAAGAGGTGATGCTAAGCACTCTGGAGACAACGTATGTCAGAAAAGGCAATGAAACCTCTGACTAGTGTACTGGAAGATGTTAGAATCCTGAGCCACCTGAGTGGCATGAATGCCCAGCAGCCACCATGACCTGAGGAACTCAAGCGACCTCACCCCATGGATAGATCACAGGAGCAGACCTGAGATTACATGGGCAGGTGCACACTCTTCATCCAGATTGGCTCACAAAATCTTGACCCACCGGAGATAGAAGAACAATTGTTGTTTTAGGCTACAAAGTGTTGAAGTGCTTTGTTGTGTGGAATAGTAACTGGAACGTAACTTGACAGCTGCAGGTGAGGTCCTGCTGTAACAAAAACCCAAGACGCGTTGCATTGGTCAAGGGAGTGAGGGGGAGATGGAAGCTTCATCTCAAAGTGAGTTTCAGTAAAAATTGGAAGGACCTCCACAGAAGGGTTAGCAGAAGGCTAGAAGCCTCAGGAAGCTGTCAGTGCAGACTTAGAGGAAAGTGAAGGAAATGTGACTAGAGGCTGGAAAAGGGAGATTCCTGTTGCTGAGTGGTAGAAAGTTTAACAGAACTGTTCTTGGTAGTGAAGTGGCAGAAGAGGAAGTCAACCTAATGATGCTGATGATACAGCTAAGAAGGTTTCCAGGAAGGGTGTTGAGGGTTCTTTGAGAGAAGAGAAAAATGAACTAAAGGAAAATTTGGAGGAAATGTAAAGGGGGAAAGAACAGTCTTTTTTTTTTGCAAGCACAGCATTTATCTTAATTTACCTTATTGAATTTGCACTTGGGGTGTCCCCAGAACCAGACCAGACTCAGAACAATTCTAGAGCTGCCAAGTGGGCACGCAACATTACTTATGGACAGAAAAAGGAAGTGACTACAGGAAATGGAAGTGAGGTATGGAAATAGCTGGGCTGAGTATAGTGGAGGTTTGCCTCTTGTCAACACAGCTGGAGGAGTTGGCCACTCTGATTGGCTGAAAGTCGGGCTGCAATTGACCAAGAGGAGGCCACTTCTCACTCCTCTGGAGGAGGTTCCAGTTTGTTTATACACCCAATCAGCATTCAGTTCGCTATATAGAAAAACCTTTAGGATGAACTTAACATAGCAAAGCGTCGTCTTTGGGCTAAACTAAATAGCCATATACCCTGTGCAAAACACTTAACATCTCTGAAACTCAGTTTCCCTATTTTAAAAATCAGATTGTTGTGCTGAAATGATCTCTAATTTCCTTCTCTGAAATATTCTAGAATTATTAATGCTAAACCAAAACATTTCTAGCGTAATATTCTGCAGATACTAGGAATAAGAATGCCATTCTAGTACTAAATTAATTAAACATAATTCCCCTTACAATAGTAAAGAGCACAAACATATACCTTTGGGATTATTTAGCAATTTGCTCATTTTATGTATCTTGCCCACAGACATACTTAAAATATGAGATTGTAAATTTGGACTTTGACTGAACATTTAAAAATTAACTTCAACCTATAGCTATATTTGAAGCTTCATAACTAAAATTAGTATGACTGATAAAAAATTCTGTATGTAGCCAACTTTAAGCCTAATGTAGGTATAAGGGAAATAATTAGTAAGGATGAGTTTTGAAAGATGTTTATAAAAGGAATTCTCATCAATCTTATTCTTATTTCAGCCACCACCACAATTGGTCATAGTATTTAACATCTAAGAAAACTTTTCAAGATATACATTTCTGTTTAGTAACTATGCCAACATTTGAAACAAAAGGAGTTTGAAGAGGACTTCATTTTTCTCCCTTTTTATTTTTTGGCAGTAATAATTTCTGCTTCTGAAACAAGTTCATCTAAATTTATTATATTACTCTATGCAGACACTAGTACATTTGTACCACAAATTGCACTATATTCGTTTATTTAGAATACAGCTAATAGCAGTAGAAAGAGAACTCAGAACATTGGTATTATCTGGAGTTAAACTGTATTTTACAATCTTTAGCTTAAAGATAAATAATAATTGCATTATTATGTAGTTTTCTTTACTTTATTCCTTAGAACTTCATTTTAATGATTCAATGTGGGTGAAACATAGCCTTTGCAAAATGGGCCAGACTTGGACTTAAAGTTGATGACTCAATTGTAAAAACATTTAATGTAAAGCATTAGTGATATCGTGGGTTACACTAGGGAGGTGCATGTGTTTCAGAAAAACATATGTTTCTGAAGTTCAGAAGTAATTTCTTACTTTTTCCTATGATGATTTCCAAATTGAATTTAGATTGCACATTTATAACTGTGAGATGTCACCCCAGACCAGACTTCCACCTAGAACTGCTCATTGCAGACGGTGTTTTGACTCAGTCAGGTAATGATTAAGTGTTCAGCTCTTTATATTTTATTAAATCTGAAGTGAAATGATGCTAAATTCATATGTAAAAATTGAAGATGGTGGGTGAAGCCTAATTTAATAATCAAGGCATTATGTTTATTATGTAGTCCGCTGGACTCCCAGGGGAACTAGAATAAATAGATCCCCTTCAGGCAGAAAGCACAGATAATTTCTCAAGTAGGTCCAATTTTTAGTTCCAGAGAATATTTAGTCAGCAAGCAATAGGTCTTGTTTTTCCCGTGTCTTTTTGCCACCCCCATTTTATAAACAGCCCATAGGATAAAAGCCCCCAGAACTGTAATGAAGCACTTGGTGGTTTTGCTCCTATTTGCTAAAAAAATAAAGAGGATTGAATTAAAATTCTCATAATGTTTCTTAAGCATGAAAACGAGTAAATGTTAGCTGTTTTATAAATATAATGCTTTAGAATATTCTAATTTTTAGTTTTTGGAGGAAAAATAACAGGAGGATCTACGTGGCAATCTTTTAAACACAGTCGAAACCAAGTGATAAGGATAAGCTGCTCCCCCCGGGGACCATCACGTGTTTATTGGCAGGTAATTCTTACCATCCAGTGGTGTTAGGTAGCCACATTTAGATACAAATCATGCTTCTGGTATTCAATGAATATCAGGATCTTTTAAAATATTACACAATAGAAAAATACTTGGTGGTAAAGCCAATTAAATCCATTACAATCAGAAATGTTTTATGAGTTTCTTTGAAAGTTACTCTTTCAGCCTAGCCCATTTTAATGGAAATGCCTGAGTGATTAAATTAGAGCCTCTCCTTTGGTGCAGATTTCTTCAGCCATCTCATCCTGTATGTGTTCTTTGCTGTTGTGAAAGAACATAACTTTCCTTTTAGGGACAGAATTTTGTAAGAGATTCTGCGTGGTATTACTCAGAATAAATACATGTCATGGGAGTGAATAATGTTTAGAATCTGTCAAACACTACCAGAAACTTTTTTTTTTTTTTAACCTGAATCTCCCTCAAGGCCAAAATGTAGGTTCAATTCTTGGTCTGTAACAGTATTTTTCAACCTTTTTTTTAATCTCACAGCACACTTGAACCTATAGTTAAACTATCATAGTATGCTTAAATTATGTTAATCAAAAATAGAATTAAAAAAAGGTTATACTTCCCATGCTTTTAACTTCTTTAAAAAATAATTTAATTAATGGCCTCTAAAAATTCTGTGGCGTACCTACTATCCTCTCACAGCACATGGATTGGAAATCACTGGTCTGTAAAGTCACTTAGTTTCAAATGTCCTTTTGACTGAAGGTAAATGAAGGTGGTGTAGCTCAGCAACAAGGTCATGTGGCACTTTTTCTAGGATGACTGGGTGAACTTAATTGTCCAGACTTGTACAGGGTGGTGAGATTTGGCTTCTTTGGGTGCCTCAGCATTTAAGTGGGGAACTAAAGGAAGTGAAGAAGTGGCTGTGGGTTCACGTGGAGGGAGACTGTGCCTGGGGAGGGCAGAGCATGTGCAAAGGCCCTGAGGGAGCCCAGGTGTGTTTGAGGAAAAGCGATGGGAGTCAGGGGAAGGGACTGGAGAGTAAGTGACAGCAGGGGACCACCTGAAACGCTCTGACTTCTACCCTTGGGATGGAGGAGGGGCCATGTTAGCTCAATCAAGGAAAGGAGAGAAAAGAGCTGGAAGCAGCAAGACAGGTGGGGTAATGCTGGGAGACAGAGGTAGTCGGGGCACATGGCGGGCCACGGGAGCTGAGGCGTGGTCAGACCTGGGCAAACCAAACGGGTCCACTGATGTATTGACAGGTGAAATCAAGGGAGGTTCCAGGCTGGGGCCTGAGCAACTGGAATAACAGAGTGGCTGCGGATGGGGGAACAATGTAGGGGAAGTTCTCACACTGAGTGGAGGGGGCAGTAACAAAAGAGAGTTAATGCATTTTTCATTTTAAAATTTAAACAAATCTAGCTGGCTTTGATTTTGGCATGGAAAGTCTCACATCAATCTGCTGAGAATTTCTCTGGAAAGACAGATCTCCTGTTTAAGGTAGTGCATATGATTTTGATTCATCTTAACTTGAGGGAACAATAGTTGAGCCTGGCCATGATAAAAAACGAAAATCTCTACAGCCAGTCTGTGTATACATCTGTCTCAGGATGTTCCCTCCTTGAATAATGGGGGGTGATTTTGCGGGGTGTGAAGGCAGAGAGCAGATGGCTCATGTAAATAGCGAGCTGGCTGGATGGGATTTTAACAGTCTGGGCTTAGATTAAGGTAATGGGAAGTATCTTCTGAGGACCCAAGTACTAACTTGGGAATTTGGATCAGGGATCGACACGTGGCCTAGATGCCCCAGAGAGGTCCTAGCTGCTCTTGTGGCTTGTCACTCACACATTTTGGCTTTCCTGTACCACATGCAGAGATGGGCATGACAGATAGATGGTCAAGAAGCTTCTTCACTGTGCAGAGATGCCCCAAAGTGTCCCTGCCGTCCAGTCTTCTCCACGTGTGCAGCCAGGAATGACTGGGTTTGGATTGGCTCTTCGTATATTGGCTTCTGCTCCACTTTCTTTAACAATTGAATTGTCCTCCTCATGCCATCAAGACCATCTGAGATTCGACTCTGTCTTCACATTGAGTTGTAAGGAGGCAGCAGACCACCCCCCACCCCAGCTAACCTTCTGGAGGAGGCCACAGAAACCTCCTCAGACGCACAGGCTAATAAGGGTCCCTGTGTGTGTTGTCTGTGCCAAACAAATGCCCGTTCATCCCTTGAACACCACGGAGGCTGACATCAGGAAGAAGGGCCTCGGAATAGCAGACTTCTGTAAAGAGGTGGGACTCTCTGTCCAGCGTCCGCAACACTGCAGCAATCTTGCTTCTAAACATAGAAGCAATTTAGGGCCTCTGTCAGGGCAGGGGGACAATTACTGACAAAACAAATAAGGCAGTGTCTCTGGACCTCCGGCGCTGAGTGAAAGCTGTCTGGCAGGGGCTATAGGGAACAGCAGCACGTTGGTTTGCCTGAGCCACCCTGGGCCGAGGGCTTCCCTTGACTGTCGCTGCACGGTTGACGAGTGTCCCAGTAATGGATGGATTTGCCAGCTAATGCAAATGTGGGACATGGGCCCATGTTCTATATGCTTCACACCCATTTGCCCAGCAACAAACATGTAGTGTGTGAACTCGAGTTGGGACACTTTGGGAAAGACTGACAACCTTTGCAAATTCAGGGTGTAATGTTTTCAAGTTGTCTCAAAATTCTGATTACACTCTGAAACCTTCCTTTGAATTTATCCAAGTGTCAAGGTAAGGATGCGATGAATCAATGTTATTCTCTCTCCAATTAAGTTAGGATTCCAGGAGCTGAATAAATGCAGTTTCAGAAAACAGCTTCATTGAGCTCGCTGACTGACCACTTCAGGGTGAGCCTCCGCCTCCATGCCGGCCACCTGCACCAAAGTGCCTTTTCTAGGATTCCACACCCCATCTTCACCTCACCCATCTACAGTAACTTCCACATGTGAGTTTTAAGGAAATGTGAGGTTATTCTGGCTTCAAAATTCTTTTATCTTCGTGGCCCCCTGCCTTCTCATCTCCATATCCTTCAACTCTGAATAGCCTCGGTTTCCGTTCCTCCCTGCTTTCGCTCCGGGGCTGTGAAGCAAACCACTCAGACTCATTTATTTATTTATCTTGGCACATCTACAAGGGCTTAGACCAGTGATTGTCATCTGGGGTGCTGTGGTACACTGGTGTACCAGGAGCGGGTCTTAGGTGTGCCTCAAAAATTTGTAAACCTCATTCATTAAATTATTTCTGAAAGTAATATAGGGCACAGTAAGTATATTCTTTTTTACTCTTCTTTTGGACGAATCTAATCTAAGTGTGCCACAGAAGCTTATCTATAGGTTGCTGTGTGCCCTGAGATAAAAAGGCTCGAAACCATTGGATCAGGCCCACATGTTGTCACCGACTTCGCTCTCTACCTTGGACGTCACTCAGCTTCACTCCTCCTGTGTCCTTAACCACCCTGTCTTTTCTTCTTTCTCTTTTTTCCCTCACCTGGCAGAAAGTAGGAATTCAGGAGATGTTTGCTGAGTGAATAAATGATTATCATGTTGTGAACCCAGCTCCTCAGATACATGGTAGCATTTTGCCGTGTTTCCACCTCTGCTCACAAATACAATTAATTTCTCCAACTGCACTGTTTTCTCCTTTAAATAGACCCTTTCTTTTGATTATGCTTATCATAGAAAACAATAGGCAAAAGAATTAAAAAAAATAAAATGTAAATTACTTCATACAAAGGTAATCATTGACGACATTTACTTTTTTATGCTTTTACTTATTTTTTTAAACTAAATTTACTCCTTTGGTTATTTAATAAAACCATTCCTTTTAAGCCTCTAGTCCGTCCTTCCTTCCTTCCTTCTTTCCTTTTTTTCCTTCTTTCTTTTTACAGTTTTTGGCTGGGTCTGGGTTTGAACCCGCCACCTCCGGCAAATGAGGCTGGGGAACTACTCCTTTGAGCCACAGGCACTGCCCTTTCTTTCTTTTTTTTTTTTTTTTGGAGACAGAGTCTCATTTTGTCACCCTCAGTAGAGTGCCGTGGCATCACAGCAACCTCCAGCTCTTGGGCTTAGGCGATTTTCTTGCCTCAGCCTCCTGAGTAGCACGGACTACAGGCGCCCACAACAACGCCCAGCTATTTTGTTGCAGTTTGGCCGGGCCAGGTTCGAACCTGCCACCCTTGGTATATGGGGCCGGTGCCCTACTCACTGAGCCACAGGCACCACTCTGCCTCTAGTTCTTTCTTTTTGTTGCAGCATTTCTTCACAGGTCATTTGGAGCAAGTCTCTTAGTTTCTTTGAGCTGAAATATATTACCTATGAAACAAACAGTAAGACCCACTTGCGTGATTACAGTGAATTTGGTGAATAGTCAGCCACATAATAGGTGACCAATAAACATTACTCCTTGTGAATTTTGCTCTTTAAACTTCTTTAAAATTTGTCTTATTTGGGAAGGTGTCATAGCTCACACCTGTAATCCTAGCGCTCTGGGAGGCCATGGCAGGAGGATCCCTTAAACTCAGGAGTTTGAGACCACCCTGAGCAAAAGCAAGACCCCATCTCTACTAAAAATAGAAAAACTAGCCGGGCATGGTGGTGGGCACCTGTATTCTGGACTACTCAGAGGCTGAGGCAGGAGGACCGCTTACGCCCAAGAGTTTGAGGTTGCTGTGAGTTATGATGATGCCATGGCACTCTACCCAGGGTGATGAAGTGAGATTCTGTCTCAAGAAACAAATTATGTGTACATATCTTGGATGGCTGTCTGTGTAGAGTCATTTTAGGGAAATTTATGGAGGTGATATGACTGGGAGGTTATATGCTTGGGCTGCAAGTGCCTGAGGTAGGAGGTGCTTGACAGGGCTACAGAGACTAAGGGGGCTGGCTCATCGGTTGGACAGAGGGATTTTGTTTTTAATCATAAAAGCAACAGGGCAAAATAGAGATACCATTTGCTTTAGAAATTTAGCAATGAGGTTGCCAGTTGTTGAGATTTAATATGTTGTTTAGCTGTCTACTAATTTATTCACATGTACTCAAAAATGTGAGGACTATTGTATGTTGTGAACACTTTAACTCACAATTTCTTCAGTTGTCAAATATTTGAAAACAGGGACTGTAATAAAAGGGACTTATAAAAGACAGTGGAATCTAAATGCTTTTACTGCTAAAGTAATTTGCCTTTCAGACTACCATAAACAGTATTTATTAGCATCAAATGGAAAAAACACAAGAAGCCTGAATTCCTCCTTACGTATATTTTTAAATTGCCACCTGGATTACCCCAAGAGGGGCTCATTTACAAGGATAAAGGTATATATTTGAAATACTACAATTGTTGGCAGAAAACTGCGGTTTTAGATCCCATCTCTCCTTCACCATTATTCCAAAGGCTGTGGTGAAAATGAGCAGTTCTGCAAGTGATGGCTCCCCAATTTCCTGTGATGTGGCCTGTTATGTGCCAGCTGAGCCTGTGTCGGGCCCTGGTACCTCTCTCAGCTGACTCCTCCTCCCCCTCCAGGCAGACCCTGCTGCATCTCTTCTGCCTTCGGAACGTTCCTACTCACCATTCTGAAGGCGGTGAAAGTGACGCACCCTTCTCCCTTCCGTTCCTTCTAATCTGGTGGCTCCTGGACGACAGAGGTACCCAGACTTCCGTCACTTACTCCATGATTTGAGACAAGTGTTTTTGTTTTTTGTTCGAGCCTGGGTCTTGCTTTCTACCCAGGCTGGAGTACAGTTAGTGATGTGAGCATAGCTCACTGCAGCCTCCAACTCCTGGGCTCAAGGGATTCTCCCGCCTCAGCTTCCTGAGAAGCTGGGATACAGTGTCTGCCACTAATTTTTCTTGTAGACACAAGGTTTTGCTGTATTGCCCAGGCTGGTCTCCAATGCTTGTCCTCAAGTGATCTTCCCGGCCTGGCCTCCCAAACCTCCCCAAGCATTGGGATGATAGGCATGAGCCACCTCGCTCAGCCTGGGGAAAGTTTTAAAATGCCCTTCAGCCTCTGTCTCATTATCTGTGAAATAATATCACCAAAAGGCAAAGTGTACCTACAGAAGAGCCTTTCTCACGATGTCCCCAGGAGTAGGTGCTGATGTCATATCCATCTTAGAGCTGAGAAACGCCCTTGTGCCAGGCCACATAGCTAATAAGGGGCTGTTGTTCCAAGGGGACAGGTGCCCAGGCTGGCTCCCAACCCCTAGACTGAGCGTGTACTAACCAGCTGTTATGTGGTTGTGAGACGCCTTCCTTTCACTGAGTTTTCTGACATGATTTTTCTGAAAAGCTTCTCCCAGTGCGAGGCCCCAAATCAACTCTCAATAACTAGTATTTATATTTAATCTTCAATTACCTTGATTTTTTCTTATTTTGGAAGAAAATAGGCACATGTGCCTAATGTTTTTTGTCTGATCTGTGCCTTTTGTTATTGTTTCATTATTTTAAATGAATAAAATGCTATATCCAGAGTGATTGTGTTGTGTTGTTTTTCTACACAAACCTGCACTATTTCTGTGAAGGAAAACCATGTCGTGTACTTCTCAGCTTCCTTTTGAATGGATTACAAGTGGAACCGACTTTTCCAATTACCGACTCAATTGACCTGGTACAAAGAAGGTTAAAGTTCCCACCTAATATATGATCATTAAAGCTTTTCACAGAGCTTTTCAGACAAGGCAGTCTGGGAAAACCCCTGGGACAACATCATTTTTGGTGCCAGACTGATAAAGCATTTAGCATTTGTCAGTTACAGAAGAAAGAAACATGTTGACATATTAATTAGATGTAATACCACTTTGGGGACAAAATGGAAAGAATTAACTTTTAAAAACAATGTCAGATAATAAAAGATACGTGTAAAACTAGACAATCTAAAGAATACTTTAAATAATACTAGAACTTTGAAATATATACTAGATAGTTATTTGGGTAACATACATTGAACAATATTTTACATCATCACAATGTTAAATTCATGCTTGATAATTTCACTGTGAGATGTGAAGCGTCACGACGAAAGTGTCTCACGATGCTTTCCAGTACCTGGTACCAGTTAAGGGAAATTTTAAAAAGACGTTTTTGAAAAATTGTCACTTACCAAGAAAATCAGCTCTTTAGCTGCCTAACGCCTCTTGGACTCCATAAACTTTTTTTTTTGTTGTTTGACCAATTTCTGAAACGTTGCAAAAACAAACAGTGAGTAGATCCAGTAATGGTCCTCCAAGATTTTGGTCATAGTTGAAATCAATCATGCAGGCCATTTATCTCCTCTTCCTCCTCCCCCTCCCTCCACCAGACTGGTGTGGGCTGGTCACTTGAATAGCGCCCATCCACATGTGTTTCAGTTTGGGGAGCCTTGGCCATAATTGATGAAGGATTATTTTCCTTTTTCTTTAAGGACACATAAACAGCAAGCTTTAGGAACTGGGCCCCACAGTGGTTTATGTGAAAAGGACTTTAAATTCCATCTTATCTTTTAAATATCTTACAAACTTTTAGGACATTGAGTTCTATTCATCAGTGTTCAGAGACAGAAAGTGTCATTATTTCATTGTTCAGACAAGCACTTGACTGCAGTATTGCAATGCATTGATTCATTTTCATCAGGTTTAGAGAACTAGATGCTTATTGTAAACATAACATATATGTGACTTATAGTATAGACTAAAACGCTTCAGAAACCTTTACATTCCTGTTAACTTACACTTTGACATAAACCAAATTTTGCTTCTCAATTTATTTTCTTCCATGGAAATAAAAAAGAAATTTGTGTTTTTGTGTGTCTTGATTTTGCTACAGAGTGTCTGATTTTGGAAATTTATATTTAATTCTGACAGTCCAAAGTAGCTATTATTAATCTCTCTCTGTCTCTTTCTCTCTGTCAAAGAAATGGAAGCATATATCATTTAGGAAAGCATATATGCTATACATGTAGAATTGTCAGAGGCAATTTTCTACCTTTGATTAGTGCTCCATTTTAATTATAAAATAATTATTTAATTATAAAATAAATATTTGTTTAGTTGTAATTAGCTTAATAATGTGAACTTATAAGGAAAATACAGATTATGGCATTTCCTCATAGTTGAAGTCTTCGTTTAAATCATACTTGGGTGCCTTTGTCAGTTATAGAAGGTGCAAACATGTTCATATGGTAATTAGAGAGATTTAATTCTATCCAAGAGTATGTAACTATTTCCCTTCATTATAACAGGCAAAATCACTCTTTCTGACCTTAGGAATAGGGATTGGAATCAAAACCACTCTGAGATATCACCAACTCCAGGGAGATTGGCCCACACCACAAAATCCTGAATCTGCAAATGCTGGTGTGGATGTGGAGAGAAGGGAACATTTTCACACTCCTGGTGGGACTACAAACTAACACAACCTTCTGGGAAAGAAGTAAGGAGAATTCTCAAAGAACGAAAAGGAAGCCTTCCATTTGATTCCACAATCCCATTCCTAGGTATCTATCCAGAAGGAAAAAAATTATTTTAACACCAGGACCTTTTGCACCAGAATGTTTACTGCAGCTCACTTCACAATTGCCAATGTGTGGAAGCAACTGAGTGCCCATCAACCCATAAATGGATTAACAAACCGTGGTGTGTGTACACCATGGAGCACAATTCAGCCATAAGAAAAGACAGGCACTTTACATCTTTTGTGTTTACCTAGATGGAGTTGAAAAACATTGTACTTAGTAAAGTATCTCAAGAACGGGGGAAAAAGCATTCAGTGTACTCAATACTAACATGAAAACAATATATAAACAACTACATGCCCACACAAAAGAAAAACACAAGTTGTTGGGTAGGGGAAAGGAAGGAAGGAAAAGGGAAAGGAGAGGAGGAAGGGTGATTGGTGGAATCTCACCTACCGTGCTCAATGTGAAGATTTCCAGCACACCCACTAGGTGAAGGCCCCAACTGCAACTTGAACTTTACCTTAGAAATAAAAAAATACAATGTAAATATTTGTACTCTCATATCAACCTGAAATTTTGAAAAAGGAATAGGAATTAGAAATGAGAGGCAAAATACTTTGGAATATTGTGTTTGACTTTCAGTAAACTGTGCAGACCTCAGGCTATTACTGCGTGCCAAAGTGCTGTGAAATACTTTCTGAAAAGCAGTCACGTAATACATTTATGTTCATGGTAGCTCTGTTTTGGTTTGTTACCATTACAGAGTGCAAATACTTGGAATTGATTTGAGTTTTTCTTTTGTGTGGGCAAGTATTAGCTCATCTACCGACTTCACATTAGTATTTAGTACATTGGATTCTTGTGA
Source organism: Arctocebus calabarensis (assembly GCA_963573935.1). Classification (NCBI taxonomy): domain Eukaryota; kingdom Metazoa; phylum Chordata; class Mammalia; order Primates; family Lorisidae; genus Arctocebus; species Arctocebus calabarensis. The sequence continues at coordinate 14,561 of CAUYON010038555.1, forward strand.
TACTTTACTAAGAAGAATGTGTTTCAACTCCATCCAGGTTAATACAAAAGATGTAAAGTCTTTGTCTTTTTTAATGGCTGAATAGTATTCCATGGTGTACATATACCACAATTTACTAATCCATTTCTAGGTTGATGGGCATTTAGGTTGCTTCCACATTTTGATGATTGTAAATTGAGCTGCGATGAACAAGCTAATGCAAATGTCTGGGAAAGATTTTATGACAAAGACTTCAGCAGCTATGCAGCAACAACAAAAACATACAAATGAGACTTAATTAAGCTGAAAATCTTCTGCATAGCTAAGGATACAGCAAGTAAAGCAATAAGACAACTTTCAGAATGGGAAAAGATATTTGCATGTTACGAATCTAACACAAGGTTGATAATTAGAATCTACAGAGAACTCAAATTAATCAACAAAAAAGAGCAAAGAATCCCATCTATCACTGGGCAGGAGAGAGGAACAGAATTTTCTCTGAGGAAGACAGACAAATGGCTAGCAAACATTTGAAAAAATGCTTGATTATAAGAGCAATGCAGATCAAACCCCATGAGATATCACCTAACCCCAGTGAGAACGGCCCACATCAGGGTCTCGAAGCCTCAGAATGCTGGGTCCTGGATGCATTTCCAGTGGGTTCAGGGTCGGGAAGTGATGCTCAGCCTCAGGCTTGGGGATTGTTGCACAGAAACGTTAAGTGATTAGCTCTTTGTAAATGATACTGAAAGAGAAGTTTGGCTTTACTGTACATGTTTACAATGTTTTCCTTTGCCAACTGGAGGAGACGCTGGAGCTTAGTGGAGACTCATACACAGGTTTTATAGGATGTCAGACAAAATGATTTTTTATTGAGGAAGGGTCAAACCAGTTGTGTTTTTTGTTGTGTCACACTATTCTATATGAGGGCCATGTTATAAAAATTCAGGGCTCCCACAAGAAGGCAAAGGCTAAGAATGGTGATTTAAGACTACATTATCCTGTTTCTAATTCCTTCTCTTTCTTCCTGCGGAAATGTAATTGCAGAAGCTCGGACAAGGGATTGGAACGTGGGCTTCTCGATCTGTCCTGAAGTGAGTCGTAAAGTCTGTTTTATGAGTCTCTCTGCAGCCTCTTTCTACTTCTCCAAATTAAAGGAGACAATATGACAATCTCACCCAGCTCTGATCTTATATCTTAATTTGCAAACTCAGCGGCAGTATCAGTCCCTGGTTTGAGCGGCTCTGAGAAAACAGTGTCCATAGACATTCAGTACAATGTCCTCTATACTGAAGCCAAAGCCATTTTTTTTTAAAGTAAACTTTTAAACAAAAAATTGTTATTTCTTAAAATTGATGTATTCAATGTCAATTCCTCAGTTGTCCATGTGTCCTATGGATGTGAGGTGTTAACAATGGGAGGAATTGGGTGAAAGGAACTCTATGAACCACCTTTACAACATTTCTGTAAATCTAAAATCAGTCTAAAATAAATTGATGTACTAATTACAAACACATTGTTCTCATCCTGATAAAACTGTGACATGATAGCCTAAAGACTGGGACAATGTGGGAACTGTGCCGTTTCTGCTTAATATTTAACAGAGAGTGCTCAGGGTGTGGGGTTTGGCTTCTTCCTATGATTTTTTAGAACTAAGGGCCTTTTTGTTTCTTAGCATATGAACTTTATGAACTCATCTGTGGCATTTTCACCAGCTATTTGTTTATGGGCAGGCCTTGTCACATTCCGTGGAGCCTTTCACCTGCCTGAACTTTGTCAGAGGCCTGAGACCAAAACTTCAGCACCAGTGTCCCTTGATTGTGGCCTCACAGGACCACCCAGTTCTGGGGCGAGAGGCTAATTCTACTTCCCTATCAAGTATGTTTTAGACCTTGGGAAAACAAGCATTTCATTTAAACTTTTCCAAACTGGGCAACATTTATTAGGAGCTATGGTTCTAACTTTTTTTTCTGAACAGAGTTGAGATCAAACTTTAGCTCCATTTCTATAGAACCAAGATAAATTTACAGTTTCTCTCTCTTAAAAACCTTTCAGTGAGGAGGAAAAAAATGTGTGTGAGCTTTAACTACAATTTTTCTATGGTTAATGAGATGCCATTGATCATGTGGAGAAAAAAGTAACATTCTTTCACATAAATTTGCATACAGTGGTTACGGAATCTAAATCTATCCCTTTGCTAGGGAAACATTACTAATGAAAATCAAAAACTACCTCAACTTGCAAAAAAACAAACAAACAAAAAAACTCTACATTTATTGACATGATTTTGCAAATCACAGTTAATTGAGTCACAGACAATTCCTTCAAATAAAGGAAATAATTGGACCCCTCATCTTATGTGATAGGCTTGTTGGCATACATTATGGGTTGGCTATCTTTTAAGAGTATTAAATCATTGTATGAGAACATTGCCAAAAAAACTCTTCATTTCCTTTTAGTGACTTCTTACTGCCCTCGGTGGAAGTTTAATAGAAAAGGAAGGACATGATGCAGTTTTAATGACAGGAAACCCACGGCCTTCCAAATGAATAAATTCCGTCAGTGGCTGCCACAGAGTGAGCTAATTATTTCCTTTGATAAATTAAAAGCTGTAAAAGTCCAAAGTATATAAGCATGTGGTTTATAGTTTATGATCAACCTGTCCGCATTATTGAATGTTCAGATTATCTTCATTATTTCATAAACATTACTTTTTAAAATTTTGTTATCGTGGCAAGTGGTATGTAGAGCATGTGTTAAACTTCTATGGATCTGACAGATGATTAATAAATTAACCAAGCTTTGTTTTTCAGACCTTTAGGATGCTAAAATCAAGCGTTGATTTGTTCCTCGAATGCCACCCTGGACGATGAAGTTGGTTTATGTTTGTGAAATAACAAAACAAACAAAAATCATTTTTACAAGGTGTCTGGGCATTAAAATAAGAATATTTGTTTTATATTATTTTATTTTTTATTTATTTTTCTTCTTTTCTTTTCAATATCAGCCAAATCATTTGAGAGCAAAGGATAGTGATTCATTTAACAAAATTTACGTAGCCCTCTGTGATCTGTGTGAATTAATTAGTTATTAGTTATTTGACACGTAATTGTGTTTTAGCCCTACCGTATTAGCAAAAAAGACTCTATCCTTGAGTTTGTAGAACTTGCAATGCAGTGGGGAGCCCTCTGTCTGGTGACTGACTGTCCAGTTCCAAACCTGGAAATGTGGAAGTGAGGTGTGTGGTTTGGGGAAAGTCAGGACTGCCCCAGTTAGTCCTGCAGTAGATCTTCCTGGAGGAAGGGGCTGAGGTTGCAATCTGAGCAGTGGGGGAGGGCAGTGAGGCTCTCAGGCCCAGGTGTGGCTGATGGAAAAGGTTTTATGGTGGCCCGAGACAAGGGTCCACTGGGATCAGGGCAGGAGAGGAAGGAGAGGGAACCCGGCTCACCCACCCAGACTAGGTGGGCCTTTTCCTCTGGAGGGTGCAGACTGATCGGGTACGCAGACTGTCCGATGGGGCCCCATGTCCCCTTCCTCAGCTGAGCCCCCACAGGCAGGGCACACCTGGCTGGCCACGTAGGACATGGGAGTCAGGTAAAGGAAGGGCTCAGGGAGGCTTGGGCAGGGGATGCGAGATCTCACCCCTTTGCAGCTGATAAACCAGAATGGCTTCTACTGAGTTTACTCCTATGAAATAAACCAATTCTACAACTTTAATTTTGTGCAATTTTTAACATTTTGCAAGTTCCAACTCTACTTAACTCATCAGCTGAGGGGAATAGAATGCCTCTTTGTAGTCACATTGTTCTGGAGGTGACCTTGTAGTCACCATTGTAGTCACCTTGTTCTGTGGTCACCTAATATTCTGCATGCAGGAATATTATCACTGTGTTCTCTACCACTTCCTCTAACTCTACTGGTTAAAATGAAAAGACATTTAATGTAATTTATCAGATATGTATGTGTGGTCAAATTGAATTTTTATAATTCCTTATGTAAAAGTCATGTGGTTCTGCTAGAATTTAAATGTTTTGCTAAGACATTTAAATAATGTCTTACCGTAGACCTGATAGGTAAAGAAATGATAATTTCATTTGTTTATTCCTTTAATTTTTTTAGTTCTTAGAAAAACTTATCCTGTGATCCCATTCCTAGGCATCTATCCAGAAGAAAAAAAGTCTTTTTACCACAAGGACATTTGTGCTAGAATGTTTGTAGCAGCTCAATTCACAATTGCAAAGATGTGGAAACAACCCAAGTGCCCATCAACCCTTGAATGGATTAACAAACTGTAGTATGTGACTAGCAGAAAATAGTATTCAGCCATAAAAAGGTGGAGACTTTACATCTTTTGTATTTACCTGGATGGATTTGGAGAACATTCTCCTAAGTAAAGTATCTCAAGAATGAAAAAGCAAAGTTCCCATGTATTCAATACTCATTTGAAACTGGTAGATTAACAACTACCAGGTCCACGTGACAGAGAAACACAATTAAATTCAAGCAGAAGGACGGCGCCTGTGGCTCATCAAGTAGGGCCCTAGCCCCATATAACAAAGGTGGCGGGTTCAAACCCAGCCTGTGCCGAATTGCAAAAACAGAAAAATAGCCGGGTGTTGTGGTGGGCGCCTGTAGTCTCAGCTACTCAGGAGGCTGAAGCAAGGAATTGCCTAAGCCCAGGAGATGGAGGTTGCTGTGAGCTGTGTGACACCATGGCACTATACCCAGGGCGATAAAGTGAGATTCTGTCTCTACAAAAAAAAAAAAAAAATCAAGCAGGGAAAGGTTTTTGGTAAGTTCTCATAAAACGAGTATTGTGCCTGGGTATATGGCATACTTCCTGGGTGAAGGACTCAACTACAACTTGGACTTTGCCCTACGAATGCAAACAAAATAACTTAATTGACTGTACCTTCATATTAATCTGAAAAAACAAATGAACAAACGAAAATATCTAACACCTGCTTTACCAGATGCTGGGCAGGGCTTAGGAGGTGGGAAGAAGGCCCTGATCCCCAGGTATTCTCTTGTGGCCAGGCATGGCGGCTCATGCCTGTAATCCCAGCACTCTGTAAGGCCAAGGTAGGAGGATCCCTTGAACCCAAGAGTTCAAGACCACCTTGAACAAGAGTGAAACTCCATCTCTACTAAGAATAGAAAAGCTAGCTATGCATTGTGGCAGGTGCCTGTAGTCCTAGCTATTCCCAGAGGCCAAGACAAGAGGATCCCTTGATCTCAGGAGTTTGCATTTCCTGTGAGCTATGATGATACCATGGCACTCTACCCAGGCTCACAGAGTGAGACTCTGTCTTAAAACAAAAAAGGTATGCACTCACACTGTGGACACAACCACAAAAATAAGTAGCAAAGAGACTGAGATCTATGGGCAGGAGAGCTCTGAGAGGTGTCTTCACTCAGGGACCTGGGGACGATTCTCAAGGCAGAGGTTGCAGCAGGCCTGCCGGGGGTGGGTGGGTGGGAGAATGAGCTTCCAGATGGAAAGGACAACAGGAATGAGAGCCAGGCAAGAGGAGGGCACAGGTGTGAGCGAGAGAGAACTGAGCTGAGACCAGCTTGCCAGCAGGGCCCAGATCAAGGGGAAGCTGGAAGGGGAAGGAGCTTGGGTTCATTGTGTCAGTGACAGGGAGCTATTAAAGAATCTCGCTGCTACTTTGAGGACACCTCCTTTCCCAAGGGACGCCATGTCTGGTTTAAGGCCTCAGATCCGACTCAGTTCTTTGTAACGGTCCTTTGTATCCAAGAGACATTTCATAATGTTTCTCAGTGACACAGTCTGGACCACAGTGGGAAGACTGGTCAGTGGCTCAGTTTAGTAGGTCAGATTTACACTGTAGACTAGAGGTCCTCAAACTATGGCCAGCGGGCCACATGTGGCCTGCCAAAGGACATTTATCTGGCCTACCGGGTGTTTTTGCCTCCACTGCCTATCCTGTTTAGCAGTAGACTCATCTTAGGCCCGCAAAATCTGTTAGTGGAAAAACCATTGGTTGCATTCCAAAACAAAACATGTGTGGATTCACTAGAAAAGTTGCAGAAGGAGTTCCAATTTAGATTTAAAGAGCTTCATCTCCATGAACAGGGCATACAGCGTTTCCATAACCCATTTTCTATTGACATTGAAAATGTGGAGATCAGTCCCCTAAGTTGCCGCCCTGGCCGCCCCTCTGCCAGCTGCTCCAGCACCACCTTGGCTAGCATCTCCAGCAAGCGGGAGCCAGGAGCTGATGGGTGCGGTGGGGGTGGCCGAGTGCCCCTGCGGGTGTGGCTCTCGCTCTGCATAGGTGGCAGCTTTCCAGCTTCTCCATGGGGCTGACCTGCACGCCTGGCACCCAGATGCTGTAAGAACATTTCCACTGTTGCTGGAGGACACTCACAGTGGGATTCAGAATTCCTGGAGAATTGACTTTCTGAGAAGCTGGAAGTATTTCTTTATGTTCCATCTCTTAGGGCGGCACCTGTGGCTCAGTGAGTAGGGTGCCAGCCCCATATACCGAAGGTGGCGGGTTCAAACCTGGCCCAGCCGAACTGCAAAAACAGAAAAATAACCAGGCATTGTCGTGGGTGCCTGTAGTCCCAGCTACTCGGGAGGCTGAGGCAAAAGAATTGCCTAAGCCCAGGAGGTGGAGGTTGCTGTGAGCTGTGTGACACCATGGCACTCTACTGAGGGTGATAAAGTGAGACTCTGTCTCTACAAATAAAGAACAAAAGAAACCATGAACAAAATTAGTAATGAAGAGTTTGACTGCCACTTGCTTGATGAAGGTTTTACTGCCAAGGGCATTCTAGACCAAAAAAATCAATGAAGTTTCCTCTTCTGATGATAAGGATGCCTTCTATGTTGGAGATGTTCTGAAGAAACACTGAAGATGGCGAAAAGCTCTTCCTCGTGTCACTCCCTTTTATGCAGTCAAATGTCATGACAGTAGAGTCATTGTGAAGACCCTTGCTGCCATTGGGACAGGATTTGACTGTGCTAGCCAGACTGAACTACAATTGGTGCAAAGTCTCAGTCTTTCAAATTAAGTACGCTGCCAATAATGGGTTCCAAATGATGACTTTTGATAGTGAAGTTGAGTTGATGAAAGTTGCCAGAGCACATCAAAAGGCCATGTTGGTTTTGTGGATTGCCACTGATGATTCCAAAGCAGTCTGTCGACTCAGTGTTAAATTTGGTGCCACACTCAAAACCAGCAGACTTCTTTTGGAATGGGCAAAAGAGCTAAACATTAATGTCATTGGTGTCAGCTTCCATGTAGGAAGTGGCTGTACTGACCCTGAGACCTTTGTGCAGGCAATCTCTGATGCCCGCTGTGTCTTTGACATGGGAGCTGAGGTTGGTTTCAACATGTACCTGCTTGATATTGGTGGTGGCTTTCCTGAATCTGAGGATGTGAAGCTTAAATTTGAAGAGATCACTGGTATAATCAACCCAGCATTGGACAAGTACTTTCCATCAGATTCTGGAGTGAGAATCATAGCCGAGCCAGGCAGATATTATGTTGCATCAGCCTTCACACTTGCAGTTAATATCATTGCAAAAAAAATTGTATTAAAGGAACAGATAGGCTCTGATGATGAAGATGAGACCAGTGAACAGATCTTTGTGTATTACATGAATGATGGAGTATATGGATCGTTTAATTGCATCCTTTATGATCGTGCTCAGGTAAAGCCTCTTCTGCAAAAGAGACCTAAACAGATGAGAAGTATTATTCATTGGGCATATAGGGACCAACATGAGATGGCCTTGACCAGATAATTGAGCACTGAGACCTGCCAGAAATGCATGTGGGTGACTGGATGCTCTTTGGAAATATGGGTGCTTACACTGTAGCTGCTGCTTCTACTTTTAGTGGATTCCAGAGACTGACTATCTACTGTGTGATGTCAGGCCCGACGTGGAAACTTGTGCAGCGAATCCAGAACCCCAACTACCTACCCAAAGTAGAAGAGCAGGATGTTGGCACTCTGCCTGTGTCTTGTGCTTGGGAAAGTGGAATGAAACGTCACCCAGCAACTTGTGCTTCAGCTGGTATTAATGTGTAGATATCATTCTGTAGCTGTTAACTGC